>CM028862.1:200349-212852 GCA_016801935.1 Platichthys stellatus
GTAACTATTTACCACTCAAACGTGTCTCTCTCTCTCTCTCTCACACACTCACTCACTCGTCTTCGACCGACGAACAGAAGCTAAAGTTTTTCCTCATCGTTCACGCATGTCGATCTCTCACAGCGCCCCCTGTCTTCTCCAACAAGCATCTGAAACACATCAACAAATGTTCTGTTGGTCACATGAGTCAGGGACCAAATACAGAGGGACAACATAAGGGCTCTGGTTTGCCCCCTGGTGGCTGGATGCAGTATAGGTCTTGACCCCTGCCTGCTCCTTGTTAGTAGATGGGTTAGTGTGTGTGTCTGACCAGGCCTGGCTCTTGAGCTTGCGGAGTTCCTTCGTGGCCCAGGTGGCGAGCGTCTTGGTCTTGGAGGTTTTGGAGCGTCGCCCCTCCGTCAGCAGGTCGTTGATGAGCGGACGAACCTCCACCAGCTTCATCACGTCTTTACCGAACGCCGTGCACAGGTCGCTGAGGACACACACCATACACACATCAACAAACAGCTGAAGCTTTTAATGTGACACAAGTGAACAGAAATCACATGTCTTCAACAACTTGAATTACTGTTTCAGTCTCAGCAAGAGTTCTGTTCCAGATTCAACAAAACCAGGATCCAGACTCAGGTTTGAATCAGGATCTGGATCAACTGCGAGGTCAAACAACACCCACACACGGGGTAGAATAGAAACAGGTTGTGTGTCGGTCTCAGACGTTGTAGTGACAGCACTGTGTCAGAGTGGTGCATGGTTTACACACACACACACACACACAGACAGACACACACAACTCCTCACCCGATGAGCCCGGCAGCGTTGGCCACCACGCCGTCAGAGTGGTCCTCGTCCTCTGCTATGTGATGGATGAAGGAGAGAATGAACTCGACTCGTGGCTGGATGAGCATCACGTCAGCTGAGCAAGGGAGGAGAGAGATGTCCATCAGGCAAATTCACTCATTGTGTGTGTGTGTGTGTGTGTGTGTGTGTGTGTTTGTTGGGTCACGCAAAACCAGAAAGCTTGGGTGATATCGGCCACAGCCTGAAGCTCTCTGGGTGAAAGAGACGCGAGTTTCTATACGACGTCATAAAATCCCCCTGATCGACTGGAGTCAGGAGGAGGAACTGACGTCGCCCACTGGTCGTGGTCATGTGATCAGAGTGGGTTTAGGCGTCTTACGGTGGACGTTCTCCTGGTCGCCCTTCAGACCCTGGATGATGCCGGTATACGCCTCCAGACAACCCTCCCTCAGCTCGTTCAGGTAGTCCACCATGTCGTAGTCCGTCTGACACACAAATATATGAGAATTAAAAGATGATCATTTTTTCATATTTCATTATACGTTTCATTCCACTGTGAAACATATGTATTTCTGTGTAAACATGAACCATCTGAAAACAGCCCCCCCGCCCCCAACAGGACCCTGGTACTGTACAGGATCCAGTTTAAATCTAAACTAAAAACCACAATATTAAGAACATTCATTCTTTTTGCAGCAGAAAGTCGAAGCTGAGGTTTTCTGCCTCTGACGCCTTCATCTTTCATCACGTGCAGTGAAAAAGATATTTATACACTGGCTCCAGAGTGAAGAGCAATATTCATAACTCAAAACCAAGATAATTTTCATAGTTAAAATAACTGTTTGTTTTTGGTTCAGATGGTAAAAAACACAAGTTTATTCAGTGTCTTGGTGGGAAAGGTCTTTCCACAGTTTGTAGCACACGCTTCTTTGCTTCCTGTGGGACTTAAACTAAAAACAATTATTATTTTTATCATTTAGTTCAAGACAAACTTGACTGATGGTTTCTAGACGTAGTGAAAATATCCTGAATTGGGATTAGTCAGTCTGAACTGTGTGTACCTTGTCGACCTGAGCCTGTGACGCCTGCTGCAGCGTGTCCAACACGATGTCCAGGTACTTCTTAAACTCTCCTCCAATGGCCAGAGCGATGTCTCCGAACGCAGACAGGATCTGAGGCTTCACTGAGCGGTGGACGTTCTCGTTCTAAAGGAGGAGGAGGAGGAAAGACGAGGGTCAGTGGACGCAATGATCGAACCGAGGAAGAGCAAGTATGGAGGTCTCAGATATATGTGGTTACATATCACGACTTCAGCGTGGATATGATTCATCATCACTGAGCAACGACGAGGACAGAGGGAGAGGGGGAGGAGAGGACAGAGGGAGAGGGGGGGGAGAGAGGGAGGCAGTTATTCCTCACCCCCAGGTTCTCCAGCAGCAGCTGCATCATCTCGTCACAGTACGGCAGGATGTTTGACATCAGAGCTCTGCACAGGTCACACACCAGGCCCACCGCCGCCAGACACACCTGAGACATCAATCCATCATCAACCAGACACACCAGAGACTAAAGATTCATGTTCCAGTGGCATGAAGCCAAGAGAAGATCAGATAATCCTTGAAGACAACTGGACAGAATACTTTTAATTTGAAACTGCCACAGATGACTTCCTCTAACTGGTGTGAGGGTGGCGAGTCGTCAGGTGACCGACCTGATACTCTGCGAAGTTCTTCAGTCCGATGGCGAGAAACGGTTTGAAGGCCTCCATGTACTTCTGGAAGTCTCCGCCCAGAACTGAAACCAACACCACATATTTAATGAAGCACAGCGCCACCATGTGGCGGCTCCATGGTCCCAGCTGACCTGCACATACCTTCCACCAGTGTGGACACGGCCATCAGAGCGTCCTCCTGAACGCCCCCAGAGCCGGCGGTGCTCTGGAACATGCGGAGCAGTGAACCCATGACCACGTCTGAGATCTGCAGAGCGTCCTGATGCTGGACTTTACGCAGAACGTTCTACAGGAGGAAACACTTCCTGTTACATCCACTCACACATGGGCTCTGTACAGTCAACGCAGGTGTTTCCAGTGTGTAACTGGGCTCTCACCTGTAGAGTGGCACACAGCAGCGACTGCAGGTCGTTGAACTGGATTCTGTCGGAGGTGCTCTGGATGTGAGACTGGAAAAGATCAAAAAGTGGATTTTAGACGTTCTGCACATGTGGTCATGACGAAGCTTCAGGCACGGCCCCCTGCTGTCTCACCTCCATCTGCAGGACCTGCTGCAGCCGCTCCATGATGACCAGGGTGGTCTTCTGCACCGCCGGGTAACAGTCCTTAGCGCTGTTCTTCACGATCTCCATTAGAGCCTCGTAGGCGGCGGAGCGCAGGTTGTTCTGGTGACCGTCAGGCCTGAACAGGAAGCACAAGGGAGGTAAGACACACTGTCACCAGAGCAACCGCCTGTCGCTCTACGTTTCCCATAAGCCCACCTGTCTGTGGTTTCCAGGAGTTTCTGGACAATGAGCTCAAAGGACGTGGACAGACAGTAGGTGCTGGGCTCCTCCTGGTCCTCGGCAGCATCTGTGGCTTCATAGGCGGCTTCAGCCAGAGAAGAGAAGGCCTGCGGAGCAGAACACGCTGAGGTCACACAGCTGCATGTGATGTCACACACGGCAAATATGATTAACATGTGTGTCATCATTCATGTAAAATCTATCTCAAAATTAAGTTTTTTTTCTTTGTACATTTATTTTTGCAATTTTTTCAGGCCAGGAGATGGGGCGACATTACTTCTCATCAATATTAAGATTATTTCAAACTTTTGTCTCGATGACTTGATGTCAGGACAGTTCCGATAAATTTAGGGTTAACTGCCCCGCCCTACTCAGAGATCAATGAGGTTAAACTTAGACTTGTATAAAGCTTTAGATTCAGGTCAAACATCTAACCCGGGCCCCCCCGGTTTGATCCCACTTCTCACCCAGCAGACATTGGACGCCACCCGGGGCTCCGCCTCCAGGCCCTCGATCAGACACCGCAGCAGGGGGGAGAGGTACAAATCGTTAATGGCAGCTTCAGGCAGCAGCTCACAGATCCGCCCCACGGTCCACGCCGTGGTGTCCCTCACCACCACGCTGGGGTCCTTCATCAGCTCGATCAGAGTGGGCATCGCCTGGTGTGTGTGTGGAGGAAGAAAACCTCTCGATTAACATTCTTTCACATTCACACAGTGAAACAATGAGCTGAACCAGGTGACCTGGTCACTTAGTCACTGACCTGTATAACGAGCGGTTTGAGCTGGTTGAGTTCAGGTCCTTCCAGGATGGATCCAAAGGCCATGACAGAGGCATCGCGGTAGCGCCAGTCGGGGTTTTTGATGTGTTCTTTGATGAAGGGCAGAACGTGTGGAACCACGTCGTCCTCACAGCAGGTGGCCAGCAGCATCAGACACACACCTGCCGCCTTACACGGGTTCCAGTCATCATCGTCGTCATTCTCATCCTGGAAAACAGTCAAACCTGTTGAAGAACTTTCCCACAGGAGCTAACCACGTCTGGTACCGAGGTCACGTCATCAGGTGCCTACCTGTTTGGTGAGGGTCTGAGTGAGGATGGGGACCAGGTACTGCAGGGCGCCTTTAGCATAGAATTTACTGGTGTGCTCAGGTGGGCGCCCCTGCTCCGAGGCCTGCCATTGGACGAGAACAAACATTAGTCAGAGAGGTTCCAATTATCAGAGATTGAAGAACTAAAGAAATGATGGCTGCTCACACTGACCTCCGACGCCTCGATGGCCAGGTCCATCTCCTCGTCACAGACGTTGGACCAGAACTCGATGCCCTGTAACGCCACCTCATCGATGTCACTCTTCATCGCCTCAATGGTGATCTGAGGGGGGGGGAAGAGGAAACACAACAAAAATGATAGATGTAAAACAAATCTCTTTTCCTGTTGCCAGTAGGTGGCGTTCATTTAAAATCACTCCAGAATACGTACATTTTCACCACATGCTAATTTTCCGCAAATTATGGTAAGAATTCAAGAAAGTTAAAGCCTCAAAAAGCCAATCGGACATTCGCCTGAAGAAAAAAATGTAATAATCCTTACGATTCGTGTGTTCTTACCGCGAACAGGGCGGGGCCCATGTACGTCTCCATGTACTGATAATACAGAGACATGATCTTCACCAGGTTCTGTAAGGCCGCCACACGCACCTGAAAGAAAACGCACTCATCAGAAGTGTTGGTGTGTGGATTTGTGTCGACACAAACTCAGTCCTCACGTGACTCACTCTGGTGTCTGGACACTGCGTCGCTTCACACACCACCTGCATGATGAAGTGTCTCTCTGTCTGAAAACACATGTATAAATAAAGATTAGTTCAAACTGTGGATTTATTACAGTCTAATTTTTCCTAATATGATCAATATTTTAACTATGATGTGCCCCATACATAGGTCCTGCAGGTTAAAATAAAGAGCATTTTATTGTGAAAAGCCAAGTACCTCCTTGTCAAAATTTGCTCTGGTGAACTCCAGAGAGTTGAGCAGAGCGTTGGTCGCTGCCAGTTTGACGTTGTTGCTCGGCTCCTCCTTCCTCATGCCCTGGATGATGGCTGTCAGGATCTGGTTGGCGTTTTCCTGCAGCTGCTCTGGGTCCTGAAGGCAGCACAGTGAGTGTCAAGTATGTCAAGTTTGTGTGTGCGTGTCTATTTATTGCGTGTGTGATCACTCACAATGTCCTGACAGATGTATCCAATGGCCTCCAGCGTTGACTCCTTCATGTGTTCGGTGCTCGACGGGTCGGTGACGTTGGCGACCAGCTGTGGGATGAGCTCGGGCCAGTGGTTAACTGGAATCTCTGCGCAGGCGATCCCGGCGACGCACTGCGACGCCGAGCTCGGTCGATACGTCTCCGTGCCCAGAGTCTGTAAAACCTGAGAGACACGATGGGACCAATGAGGAACGGACGTTGGGTGCATCAAGCTGTGCTGGAAAGTGACGGGAGCCTTACATAGTTCTTGATCTCACGACGAGCGTTGGCGTCGATGGCCAGCCATCTCTGCTGGTACCGCGTCTTAACATCTGGGTCTTTGGAGGTCAGCGAGTTCTTCACCTGTAGACCGGCAGCGACTCGGGCCACCTGGGTGTTCCCAGGGTTCGCTAACACCTTCGACAACTCCACCAGGAATGTGGTCTGAGGGCAGAGCAGGTGCTTAGTTTGCTTCCAGAATATCACAAACATTTACTTTGATCTATTATTAACTAATGAACTGGTAAACGTCTCACCACGACTCCTCCATTGAACTCATCACTGTGGTTCTTACCAGACCCATAACTCGACCACTACTTTCAGGTGAAAGGATTCTGAACTGTGCAGCCTGGTTTGAGAGCGATTCAGTGTGAAGCACATGTTGAAACCCTAACCCGCCAGTGGTGAGGGCGTCCTTTATATTTGTATATTCAAGTTAAGTCAAATTCAAAACATTCAATTTCAATTTTTGCCTTAGCAGTGAATCACTTTGTTATCATCGATCGTCATGTTGTGCCCTAAGAAAAAGGTTTTGGTTCGAAAACACCCGACCCTCACAGATGACCGAGGTCAGAGGTCAAGACTGAGAGACACTTTCTGTTCTGACGCTGTCAGTCAAACATCAGCTGATCCTGTCCCTTTCACAGTAAAACTACTGATCAATAACCAGATCATTTAACCGGAAGCTGCAGCCATGACGTCAGAGTGAAGCTGCCTCCACACCAACAGAAGGAGGGGAGGGAAAGGGGGGGTGCAGCCGAGCCCCACGCTGTAGCTGTGGGTCAGTTAGCTTCCTCATCCACACTGACCGGCGCCATCACACTGTAAACACACCGGTCCCCCCGTTAGAGCCCCACTCACCAGGTTCTCCACCGCCGCCTGCTCCAGAAACTTCTGAGCCGCTTCCAGTTCAATCCGATCTGCGAGAGGGAGAGAGGAGAGGGGGGTTCAAGGGGTGCTAGCACCTTAGCTGACAGCTATGGTTGGCACGCAGGCTACAGAGAGCCATGAGCCGTTGACCGGCCGGTCTAACGGCAACACACGAGATGTAAAGCTCGGGTCCTGCTGATGAGAGACGGCCACTTCATCGAAGACATCACCGGAAACTTCCACGGCTCCGCCCGCAGCCACACGCCGAGCCTCCAACGTGCGCGTTAGCGCCGTCAGGGAGCAGGCTGTCTCCTAGCATGTTAGCATGCTAACACAAGCAGGCGACAGAAATAAAGTTAGTAGGACTAAATCAATCCCGGATCAAACCCCGTTAAGTTAACATGAAGCCGGGGGAGCGGGTGGACGCGGCGGCTCTACGGAAACGTGGCCCGGGACAGGAGTGTGAGCCGGGGGGCGACAGTCTCAATGGTGCGAGCTAACGGCTAACGAGCTAGCGGAGCAGCTACTTCAGGCATGGGCAGGGTCGTTACCGTTAACGGCTACACCCAGCCGGCAGGTCCGCGTCCCCTGGGGAAACCCACGGTGCTGTGACAACGCGTTTACCGATCAGTTGAGCGGAGAAGCGGCTGAACTTCTCCGTCACACTGCGGTTGAAGTTCGGACAGAATGCTAAGTCAGCAGCGGTGCTTGAGGCCGTAGCGTTAGCACGGCTAGCACCCCTAGCTAACAACCCGGTAGCGAGGTATTTCCCTCCATCAAACTTTTTCCAGTTCCGAGAAGCCGCCTGAAAACCAGCCGCCCGGGTCTCGAACCCCGGGGCTCGAACCCCGGGGCTCGAGGCCTGGGGTTCGGGCGGGTCTCACCTGGAGAGACGGTTTTCTCGAGGATCGTGATGAGCTCCATTCCGACCCCGGCGCGCTCTCTTCTCTCGGACGGTGTCGGTTGCCGCGCAGCGCTCCCAGCGGGACAGTGCGGGTAGTGATGTGTCCTTTCGCGTCGAGGCTCCGCAGCGTGTGTCGCGTGATCCAGGAAGAAGTTCGTGAAGCGCGTATCGAGGCTTGTGTTGATGACGTATGTAGTGACGATCAAAGCCTCGAAAGCCGGCCTATGATCTCATTTTGTGGACTTTGGACTTTATTGCGCCTTTGTTTGCAAATAAAAGAAGCCGCCTGAAACCCAGCACTGTAGAAAGGTTATTTTTTAATAAAAATTAATATAATGTTGTCCCTATTTTACGTGTTTCATGTTGTCGGTAGTGACACACGCACATCACAACCCTCTGCCCGATTTGTTTCCACTTTCCCGTTTGACCCAAGACACACACCATATTATTAAGTTCATCATGTATGTATTGCGTCACAAACATCACTCAATTCAAAGCGTCACACATCAAAGCCACGGTGTCATTATCACTCTGCCTCTGACTGGATATAGAGCTCTGTCTGACATTGATTGTCCACTTGATGGCGCAGTGGAGCACATGAAGCTTCGGCCCTTGAGTGCACCAGGTGGATGGACGCGTCACTGCGTCATGAAGCTTCATGTCGCCATCACTAGGTGCGTGTTCCTCGGTGCGGGGTGCAGGCTGCGGGGTTCAGGCTGCGGGGCCAGAGGCGCAGGTTTCCCGGTGTTTGTCTCTCGGGCAGCAAGGGCCCCGCGCTTCTCTCCCGCGGAGGGATATCACGCACAGTGACGGCACCGTGTTGCCTTCAGGGACCAATGGAATTGTAACACTCCGCAGCGGAAAGAACTCTTGCTCGAGTACATCTCTGTACTTTACTTGAGTATTTTTACTTTGTAGGACGTGATACTTGTATTCTATTGCATCTCAGAGATGCAGTGCGTTCGTTTTTACTAGAAGAATCATAAACACAGTAAACTATAATCCAGTGGTTCCCACAAGGTGCTGTATTCTGCATAAATGTGAATATAATATGAAAAAACAAAGGAAAACACGTATTCATATATGTTTATAACTGTAATAAAGTCAAGACGAATTAAATCAATATATGAAACATGAATCAGTATACAGAAACTATTGTATAAATCTTTTTGGTCCTTTGACTAAAATCTTTATTATTTGATGCTGCTTCATCTTAAATTTTTCTTTCTTCATATAAAACTGTTACATTCATGATGTCTTTTATGTTAATAAATCAAATGTATAACCAAATTAAACTTTTATTTTTTGTGTTTTTTAACCAAACTATAACTGATTTGTAAAAGTGGAGGATTTACCAGGAACACCTGAATCTGACTCTTCTCTGGCGCGCTCCCTGACGCACACGTCCACGAGTTCAGTTTGATTAAAACGTTTTTGTTAACTAATTGACATTTTATGTAACTGTTAAATAACTACATGTAACTTCAAATAATTTAACTTTCATATAACTACAGTAACTAATATTACAACAGTAACTATAATGCAACTACATATAACAAGTACATGTAACTGTAGGATAACTACAAGAACTGTTACAAATACAATACATGTAACTACAGATACTGTTACTATTATAACTACAGGTTGTGACTATTGTAAATACTGTAACTGATGTAAATAACAGCTACATGAGGCTGGTTGTACTTTTGTTCTTTATAACAAAGGACTTCTTGAAATAGATTACTTGGCTGGGTGAGGTGTTTTGATTGGTGTGAGCAGCTGTGACATCAGGAAACCAGTTTAAAAACAAACCATTGCTTCTTTATTGGTCGGTGGTTTTACAGTAGTCTCTCGTACGTAGCTGCCTTGAGTTTCTCTTTTTGTCTCTTTTTACTTTTTGTTCAACTTCTTCATTTTTTCATCAACAACAGAAGAATCGAGACAAAGAAGAAAAAGGAACAAAACAAAGTAACAAACGTTAATATGCCCATTTTCACAACTAAAAGTACATTTGGCAAAACGTGATGATGATCCAGTGCATCTTTAAAACACCCACTCACTTTTTACTAAGATATGTCAGACATCTGATTGGATAAGAGCTTTCAGGAGTCAGAGATTATTGTCCAATCCGATTTGATCTCCTCACTTGTTGCTAGGTCAAACGTGAAGCATCATCGGAGGGACAGAGCGAAACATTACAGTAAAAAAATAAATCACAACAGAATACAAAAATAAAAACTGACCAATTTGCAGGTTTACACTGTGACAAGTGGATCTGGTGAGTTTATGGCACAACATGGCGTCGACACGGCGTGGTGGATATTTGAATTGTCACCAACGATGGTGTCGATTCATGGACTACGTCCCACGTCAACACCGACCTGCTGCTTCTTTACCATGTTCCACCTCAGGGCGACATGGAACCGCCACAGGCCCTGTGCTCCCCCCATGTGAAAGTCCCACATCCCCGAATCAGACCACAGATTGTGGGAGTTTCTTATCTATGGAGGTTATTTTGCAGATGACCACCAGGGGTCCGTGTTCCGTGATCTTTGATGACGATTATAAAATGAACAATAACTACTGACAGTGTGAAGCTTTTACTTTAAACAGAGCAGAATAAACTAAATCAACTGACAACAGCATCCCCAAAAGTTTTTGGAATAAACACATTAACAGTTCATCAATTATCAAAGTGGTCATCGATTCAATTTCAGTTTGTTTACAAAACAATTTATCAACCGATCATCTCAGGCTGGTAACAATCTGTGTTGTTTGCACGTTAGCTTGTTAGCCAGAACTGCTAATATGCTAGCAACACAGGTCTCAAAATAGCTTCCATTTTCCAACTTGTTCACTCAATATAATTCATCTTAATGTTTGTTGAGTTTCGGTCTGATGACAGAGCAGCGGAGGTGGTGCAACAAGAGGCTAACGTAGCCTCAGCTAACTATTATGTTGGCCAGCAGAGGGAGACTATTGTTTAGTTGGTGACTGTAGCCCATGACGCCGTCACATTTAAACCATGTCTCAGTCTCCATGGCGTCACAAACATCCGGGCGTCTATGACACATCTGAATTCCTGTTTCTCCCCCTTTTCTTACTTTAAAGCATCACAACAATAATTGGATTTTTTCTGTTTTTTTTTACCTGCCAGAATTGACCTTCCACAGATAAATACAACCTGAAGAATGCAGCGAAACAGGAAGTGATGTCATCAAGTAGAAAACAGACCGTGAAAAATTATTTACGAGTGATGACCGTGAAACAAAGTTCAGACTCAGCTATGGAAGCTGACGTGGCACGGAAATAAATAAAACCTGACGTGAAGAAAAAAGAAAAAACTCCTGAGAAAAAACAATCAATCACCAAATCAATGATGAAGAATCTGATCGGAGGAAACAGAGCTGATGTAAACAAAGAACAAACATGAACAATTGAGGCGAATGTTGAAGACGTAGAGGCTCAGATTCAAACGCGCACACACACACACACACACACACAGAAAAACACCTTGAACCAAACCAAGAATTCAACCCTCAACTTCGGCTAAATAACCGCTTCAGCCAGCCAGCTGTTTAAAGGAACTGGCACAGCACAGAGAAAAAGTTTTTCACAAGTGCAGAATAAGGTCAGATCAGGTGACCAGACGGGGGCGCTAACCTTCCTCAAAGTGAAACAAGAGCATTCAGGCTACGTCCACACCGAGTCTCAGCTACGCATCAGCAACTATCTCTGACGCACCACAGACCTGAAAACACACGTCACATGACTGTTCATGTGACGTAAACAGGAAGTAGATGTCTCCTCAGCAGGTGTTTGCTTAGTAACAGAAACTCCTCTGAAGGAGGAACAGTGAAGGTGACGAGTCAGAGAAGGGACGACGAGGTGGAACTGCTACTGACAGGAAGTGCTACTGACAGGAACTGCTACTGACAGGAAGTGCTACTGACACTTCGTGTTCACCGCTAGTAGTCAAGTCAGGTGACTGATGAGAACCAATCAGGAAGAGAATGTCTGCGTCATCGTTTACCAAAGTCTCAGTTTCAGACTGAAACAAAACAGCGTTAAAAATATAATTTGTCAGTGTGGGCGGAGCTTGGAAGAGTTTGCTTTACCTTGTGTAAGTTGACTATGGGATGCAGGTGAGAAGGGTCCAATCGAAATAAAGCACAGTCCCTTCTTATGATTTGAACTCCTGCTCGTACTGCAGAGACACACACACGCATACACACACACAGACATCCACACACACCCACACTGCAGCTCAGCCTCTGATTGGATGGTGGACGTGATGAGGTACATTGATGAATAAATGTGTTTGACTCGGCGACGTGTCGCATCCGACAGGTTTGATACTTTTGTTCTATAAACTTGTCTAAACTTTCGTATGTACATCATTTCTGAAGCTGCAGGAAACACTGAAGTAACAACATCCACCACAGGCATACAGGCGCCCCCTGGTGGCAGCATCTCAACCACGCCCTCCCCAGTGAGCGTCCAGTCAGGGACCATTGCTACGTGCCATGTCTCTCATTCGATTGGTCATTTTCCTCTCGAATCAAAATGGGATTGATGCCATTTAAACTCGTTGGCCAGTTCCACCTGAACTCGGAGAGTCAGGTTATCGCCTCCGAGACGCAGCTCGGACAGAACCGCTCGCCTGTCAGCATGAGGCTTGGTGACATCACGTGATAGCGACATGATTGACAGGAACCTGAGGTGCGACACATCAGGATCATCTAATTGTGATTCGTCCGCTCATGTAACTGCACCAAATCTGAAGATAGCCTAGCTTAGCACAAACACTGGAAGCGGAGGGAAACTGTTAGCTGCAACTTTTCTATAAGTTGATATGGTCCCCAACCTACAACTCTCACTTCCTGTGGGGGCGTGT
>CM028862.1:226782-248118 GCA_016801935.1 Platichthys stellatus
TGAGACAGGAAGCCGCTCATCAGAAGACCCATCCCCACACACACCCCACCTGCTCACACTTAGCCCCCACCCCCCAGTTCGCTCTGTTTTATTTCTGAGACGCAGAATTCAACCGTTTACACGCCACAGGGGGGCGCTGACACACCTGACTGGACTCAAAAAGATGGCTGATAGAGGGCAGCGGCCGTAGATGATGATGATGATCGGGGGGGGGGGGGGAGTGGCGGGGGGGGGGGGGGTAGTTGCTCAGGTGAGACAATGATTCGGTGAACGCCACAACGCCTCTGATACCCACATGGTTTTTATTTTTTTATTTTATGTGCGTGGTGGAAACACCTGAGTTTATCAGGTGGTCAGAAGGACACGCCCACCTCGTTTTTGCTGCCATTTATTCGTTCCTCACATCAGTCGACAGCAAACTCCAAACTGGTCATGTTGTCATCAGGGAGCAGGGTTACTGACGTTATGGCAACGTGATGACAAGATGTTGGGAAGGCACTGGTGCTCACCGTGAAGAAACTCCCATCAGGCAGCCATTGTTTTGTCAGTAGTAACTCAAAGTCAACAGTTTCCTGCTGGTCACGAGTCAACGGCAGGAGGAGGGATGATGTCAGGAGCCTTACATAAAAAAAGAATTATATAAAAAGTAATCATGCCTGCCGCTGATCACATGACACCAGATCAGATACTGGTTGGACTGGTGGCCCCAAAAGATGCCAGCGTTAGCAACGTAAAGATTGATTGGTTTGGAGTTTGCTGCTACACACACATAGTATTAGGGGCGGAGCTAAGTGGCTCCTCTGTCATGGGGGTGGGACGATCCGTGTGTTTTAAAGGAGCAGGGGGGGGTTAAATGTTGGTGGGGTTATAGCAGGGCTTAAAATGTTTGACTATTGTGTATATTGAAACCCAGCTGTTCACATTGACTGCAATATGATTTATGTTAAATAAAATATGAACTTGAAAGATTAGAAATGTTGTGACGTGCCCAGAATCACTTCCTGTTCAGTGCCCTTGATCCACTGACACACTTCCTGTTGAAGGACCCTGACCTCTGACGTCTCCGTGTTGTGAAGAATGAAAGGTTTTCATCACATCTTTAGCTTCATCGCAAACAAAGACCATGTTCGGAACTTATGGTCAATTTCTCCCACATTTGTTCGTACAGTGAGTTTGTACGAACATGGCACATTCGATTCTAACCTCAGGAAAGTATGTAAATGATAAACCGGAACGAGGATAGTAAACTGACTTAACGTCTGAACCATATAGGCAAAGGTTAGGAGTCCCCCCCAGGACTCCATCCTCCGACTGCTCAGGAGCATCATGTCCAGAACATACAGGCACGAAGAGGCCACACCCACTGAGTCACATGATGACTTGATGATATTCACACCAGTTGGATCAGCCTGTGGCTTCAGTTTGTTACTGGGACATTTAATGTGGTCTGAATCCAGTCCTCAGTGGTTTTAGTTTTCATCATACAATGTTCATCAGTAAAGATTTATACATGATTCATTAATTCATCATGTGTGATTTAGGTGTTCTTTTAGTTTTTCTGAGCAGGGCTGGTTCCATGTGTTCCTATTGTTACCACCTGGCTCAAGGCTGGCAACAAAAAGGGAGATCCACACACAGAGCTTTAAATCAAATAGAATTTATTTTACTGAGACAAAAGGATGAATGATCAGGCTGGTGCAGCAGGCCCTGCTGAGAGAGAGAGAGAGACACTCCCAGAAGACCAGTCCTTTATACGCTCTGGGACGGCCCACCCAGGTGGGCAGGTAAGTGGCTGAAGCTCCACCTACCAGCACTGAGCAAGGCACACAGGCAGGTAGAATGAGGGTCATCACACCCCCTCCCTTAAGATGGGGGTCCTCCTTTGGATCCCCAAAAATGTTACGACAAATACCTGTTGAAAAACTAAAGCAACATATAATACTTCAGATTTTAATTCAACACAAATAGTTATATTAATGTTAACTTGCAGTCATAGCCTGGGACATGGCATCGGTCACCGCATTTCCGTCCCTTTTACATGCCGTATTAGACCAACTAGATGCACATGGCTCAGCAATGTTATTCTCCAGCATGTATTTGACCTCTGCTTCTAAACGCTCTCTTTTATCTGGAGACATACGATAAAAGCGTTGTCTGACTGGCTGGGCTTCTCCCACGTCAATATCATGCTCAAGAAGATGAGTACGAGAAGGTGTATCTCCTCCAATTCCCCTGTGGGATCAAGAGGTGGAGCTGAAGGAGCCACTGGAACCGCGGCAGCAACAGATGAAACCAACAACTCAGGACCTATCACAGGGGAACGAGAAAAGTAGGGTTTTAACAAATTAATGTGACACAACTGCACCGACTTCTTCCGGTCAGGGGTTGAGATTAAATAATTAAGGTCCGATACTTTTCGGGTCACTGTATAAGGGCCAGAGAATTTGGCCTGGAAAGGAGAGCCAACTAAAGGCAGGAGTGCCAGAACTTGATCTCCAGTACTGAATTCCCGCTGTTCCGCACGCCGATCATAAAGACTCTTCATCTTATTTTGAACTGCTTGTAAGTTTTCTCTCGCCATTTTATTTGCCTGATGCAGCCGGAGTTTGAAACCATTTACGTGATCTATTACGTTTTTGGGGGCCTCCTTGGCTTGCCAGTCGCTGTGCAGGGAGGCTAACGGGCCTCGCACTGGGTGACCAAAGACCAGGTCATTGGGACTAGAACCCAAGCTCTCTTGGGACACCTCCCTGGCAGCTAACATCAGCCAAGGTATTCCTTCCTCCCAATCACGGTCCAATTCAGTGCAATATGCACGGAGGAGGGACTTCAACGTTTGATGAAACCTTTCTAGAGCTCCCTGGCTCTGGGCATGGTATGCACTGGACAGAGAATGTTTGACATTTTACTGGTTCAGCACTTCTGCAAACAGCTTTGAAGAGAAGTTAGACCCCTGATCAGATTGAATAGTTTTTGGGATACCAAAAATAGACATAAACTGTGTCAGAGCTTTCAAAACAGACTTGGTGGTAATGTCTCTGAGGGGATAGGCCGCAGGATAGCGCGTAGCCTGACACATCACTGTGAACAAAAAGTTACTGCCCACTTTGGATTGTGGCAAAGGACCAACACAGTCAATGATCAGATGCTAAAATGGTTGTTCAGCAAGTGGTATGGGATACAGAGGGGCAGGCTTACTTATCTGGTTTGGTTTTCCCGTCAATTGACATATATGGCAAGTTTTGATGTCATATATGTGAAGTGTCTCTTTTCAGAAAAGGCCAGTAAAAATGTCTCCTAACTCTATCATAGGTTTTTCTTACCCCTAAATGACCTGCAACGCCATAATGAGCAGTCTGAAGTACAGAGAGTCTTACACTAGACGGCAGAACAATTTGTAAAGTTTCATCCCCCATAAAACATTCCCCCTGGGGAACCCATTTTCTCACCAACAGGCCATCTTGGAGAAAATAACCATGGGCTGCACTCTCCACCTCATCATCTGGAAGAACCTGGTTGTACAGAGCCTGAAGTGTTGGGTCCTCTTGTTGCTCTTTCACAAGGTCACTGCAAGACACAGGCAAGGGGAAAACAGGGACAAAAGACACAGACTTTCTTTTCTTCTCGGAATGTTCAGAATAGGAATCCTCACTGGCACGGCTCATTGCGCGTGTCACTGCACAGGTGGGAAGTACTACATAGAGGGTTTTGGGGGACTCAGAATTTCCTACCTGGGAGGATAGAGGGTCCACTGGCACATCAGGCCAGACTCGACCACCAGCCAGGTCATTTCCCAAGATCACCTGCAGTCCCCCCATAGGCAGAGAAGGACGCACTCCCATGATCACATCACCTTTCACTATACTTGAGACTAGTGTCAGTTTATGTTGAGGAACAGAGAAGACAGTCAAACCCATCCCTCTGACCTCAACACTGGAACCAGTGTCTGTCTCAGGAGAGAATGGCAACACAGATTCCACAATATACGAGTCAAGAGACCCTGAATCTCTCAATATCTTGACAGGTACTTTTCTATCACTCTTCAACAATGAAACATAACCTTTAGAAACAAATGCTGCAAAACCAGGATCAACGTCCTCATCAGATGAGGACCACGGCCGTTCTTGAGCCCAAACCGGAACCTCAATTATTGACTTTAACGAAGGTGGTTTAGTGTGGGCCTGCACGGCGGCAATGACACGACTTCTTTCTTCGGCATGAAGAGACACAGCAGCCGCAGCTGGTTTTGCCGGAAAATACGAAGGCATTGATTTTTTCCTCAGGATTGGACACTCATTTCGCCAGTGACCCTGTCCATTACAGTAATTACAGATGCGATTTGGGTCCAGCTTTCCCCTTAAATCCTGCTCTGCTTTACCTGAAATTCTTTTTGTCCTGGACCAAAACTTGTGGGCGTTAACTCTAACAATGCTCTCTCGGGGGCCAGAATCTCCACGACCACGGCTCTCACCAAAAAAACCTTTATGGGTCAGGACAAACTCATCTGCCAATCTAGCAGCATCTGTAACCTTGCTTACTTGTTTTTCCTGGATGTAGGTCACAACCCAGTCAGGCAAAGTATTTTGAACTGCTCAAGCAAGATTAGTTCTTGAAGATCTTCCATGGTCTTAACCTGAGAAGCAGCACACCAGCGACTAAAGTGAGTGGATAACTCACGAACAAACTCAGTGTGAGACTGCTGCTCTTTTTTGAGTAACCTGAAACGCTGATGATAAGCTTCCGGTACCAATTCATATGTTCTAAGTATAGCAGCTTTAACTGACTGGTAGCTACCACTATCAGTAACAGTCAAGGCTGAGAAAGCCTCCTGGGCCTTGCCAGTGAGCACACATTGAAGTAACAGGGTTCGCTCCGCATCAGACCAATTTCGTGCCTCTGCTAAACGCTCAAACAACACAAAGAAAATGTCAGGGTCCTTTTCATTAAACTTAGGAACTAACCGTAAGTTAACAGCAACATCAAATGACAGAATAGGAGGAACAAACAATTCTGACTCTCCAAACTTCTGTGGCTTAGTCTGAAGCTTTCCTTGACTCATAAGCTCCAACTTATATCGCTCCAATTCTAATTGTTGTCTTGCCTGAACATGGGCTAATTCAGCCTCCCGAAGATGGGCATCTTGTTTTAACTTTTGCAACTCCAGAGTATTTTGATGTTCCTGTTGCATAAGTGTTATGTTCTAATAACATGGTCACACTGTGATACATGGGTTTGCTGTATGTTACTAAATAGTGATTACGGTTCCTTTAAGCAACTGTGTGATGGTGATGGGATGCGACGTGACGTGAGATGCGATCGACACAGGAGACTGAGTAAAGAATACATTGTACGTTCTGAAGCAACACGTGTGCGTGTCAGTCTTTCACATACAACAATAAGCTCTTTTTGCTGCTCAAATGTAAACCCAAGTCCAGTCAAAACAGGAGCCATTTTGGAAAATGTTACTGGCTCAGTTACCCTGGTGGAGTCTACATCCAAAACACTATACTCATCTACAGGTGTTTTCAAACTCCCCACTGGGACAGGCAAAACCTCTCTCTCAACCAATTGGTCCTTTAAGGGTAGCCCTAACCCTAACCCGGTTAACCATCAGCACGCTGAAAGTCACCTAAACAGTCATGGAAGTGCCCCGAGCAACTGCTCTAACCACATACTGCACAAAAATAACAGACTAAAACAAAAAAAGTTTCAATGATGGACAGCTAGTGCCCCTCATTTCTTATTCCTAACAGGGAAAAGGGTTCCAAATGAATTAACAGCCCTTACCTCTGCAAGCAGTTTCAGGAAAATACAATTCAACTGCAACGCCATCATGAGCAGTCTGAAGTACAGAGAGTCTTACACTAGAGGGCGGAACAATTTGTAAAGTTTCATCTCCCATAAAACATTCCCCCTGGGGAACCCATTTTCTCACCAACAGGCCATCTTGGAGAAAATAACCATGGGCTGCCCTCTCCACCTCATCATCTGGAAGAACTTGGTTGTACAGAGCCTGAAAAACATAGCGTTTGTGTGGCAAAACTCCCTTTAACAAAAGCTATATTTATCATTTAGCAATCCTAATCAGTTCCAATCCCGGACGAGCGCCCATTTGTTACCACCTGGCTCAAGGCTGGCAACAAAAAGGGAGATCCACACACACAGCTTTAAATCAAATAGAATTTATTTTACTGAGACAAAAGGATGAATGATCAGGCTGGTTCAGCAGGCCCTGCTGAGAGAGAGAGAGAGAGAGAGAGAGAGAGAGAGAGAGAGAGAGAGAGAGAGAGAGAGAGAGAGAGAGAGAGAGAGAGAGAGAGAGAGAGAGAGACAGAGAGAGAGAGACTCCCAGAAGACCAGTCCTTTATACTCTCTGGGACGGCCCACCCAGGTGGGCAGGTAAGTGGCTGAAGCTCCACCTACCAGCACTGAGCAAGGCACACAGGCAGGTAGAATGAGGGTCATCACACTATGTTCTCACGATCTAATGATCATATGTTCATATTGAGCGTAGTTCCGCCCCCAGCAACTGGTTCCCTGACACGTTCACTGGCAAAGCTCCAACAAGGCGCCTTGATTTCATCGAGCTGCTCCCTCTGAAAACCAGCTCCACCAGCTCCACCCTTTCTTCAGACTGGGTTTGATGCAACTCATTTGTGTTGTCGCTGATGGACGCTCTGGTGTGTTCCCTGTTCAGGTCCAGGAGGTCCCAGGACCACCAGCTGTTACTGATGCAGATTCATATGAAGATTTGTTTGACAGAAGTGATTCTGACTGAAATGTTCATATGTTTTAATGTTCATATGTTAAACATGTTTTCTTGTTTCATTTATTTCTGACACTTTATTCACTCATTAATCAACAAACTAAATTGTCACGGTGTTTGTTTTACAGTTAAAGGATCTGGAACGTGAGACGAGACGTCATCGATCGATGGATCTGGTTCAGAAGACAGATCAAAGGAGGTCTGACGTTTTATTTAGTCATCAAAGGCAACAGAGTCACAACTGAATCAAAGTTTCTGTCCCGTCGTCTGTCCTCTCGTCTCCTCTGTCTCGATCGGGGACAAGGCCCGGCCCTCAGGCCACGTGGTGCTGTGCGGTGATGAGCACCAGGGGGACCTCTTTGTCTCCAGTTCCCAGCAGAGGAAATATCCTCTCTGTAAACTCAGACGATCCAGTGAAGCTGTAGATCTCAGAGCCCGACTTGGCATTATAGAAGGACACCTGACCCACGTCCACGTCCAGGAAGACGCCCACCTGACGCAGCTTCTGAGGGTTCTTCACCTGCAGGACAGACACAAATGGAACCTGAGCGCAGACCAGACGTACATGGACGACAAGCTGAAGTTGACACAGATGTCTGAGCAGATTTTTGGATGGACTGATTCCTTATTCATGATACATCAATGATGATGACAGGGTTTGACTGGAGGTTTGGGTTCAACCTTGGTGAGTGGTGGTGCAGTGAGCGCCCTCAGCTGGCTGCCACTCCACCAGATGGCGTAGTATCCGTTAGAGGGACTCATGTCGAACAGACCTTTCCTCTGAGCCGACTCGCTGACCACGCCCACCTTCCAGTCCTTATTCTCCCCGACAAACACCTGAGACAGGTGAGAGCACATGGCAAGTGTTACTATGTGTGTTACTGAGTGTGTGTGTGTGTTTCTTTGTGAGTGGGTCTGACCTCCCAGTAATGGCGTCCAGAGCCAAAGCCCTCCTTGGCGTTGACACAGGACCACACATCGAACCTGTGAGGACTGTTTCTATAGAACTGCAGCTTCTCTCCTCGCTTCACCTGCTTCCTGTCCTCAGACAGGATGAGGAAGGGATACGCCGTCACTGGGTTCAACGTCACGTCCTCTGGAAGCCACAAGGAAACCAAAACATACCAACAGCTTGTTACTGGGGCACTAGAGGGGACATCACATATACGATGACATGTGTCATCTCAGGCTTTATAAAAGCTAACACCACGTGTTTCCATCTATCTGCGGTTGGAGTCGCAGTGTGATGGTGGCGAGGAGCTGTGGTGTCGAGGCCCCGCCCACACACACTCTGGACCAAACAAGAGTCCGTCTCAACCGTCAATCATGGAGTCTCAGAACCTCTCTCTTAGAAATGTTTATTTAACGTCTTCTTAGATTTGTTTTGACTTGTCCACGTCTCATCTGCTAACATGGAATCCTATTGTGGCACCAGCCACCAGGGGGTGATCAAGACTCTCAGGCTTCCCTCGGAGGATTTGTCATGTTTGTCATCTTTATTTACAGTCTCCCCAATTTAGACATGACCACTCCGACTTCCAGTTTGGTGAGGGTTTGAGTTTCTCTATAACTTTGATATGTACAGAGCCTTGAGGTCATGTATATTATGATTTAAGATTTACAAATGAAATTGAAAAATTTAGTTAAACCAGTTAACCCTAGCATCCACCTGAAAAACGTGGATGCTAGCAGCTAAATGGTTAGAGCAGTTGTTATAGATCCACATAATCAATCAAGTTTATTAAAATAGTAATAGCAATGATTGTAAGCAAACACGTGTCTCAGAGAGCTGAAAATAAAAATGTGTAATGTTGTAAAACTCACCCATGTAGACCCGAGCCTTTTTATGTCCTGAGACGAAACACAAAGAGATTTTTACAAACACACGTTGATCATTTGTGATGGAGAAGAAAAGTGAGTGGGACACAGACCTGAGACGGCTTTGACCTTCTTCATATCTACAGAGGACAGGAAACCAGGTGAGACCTTCCACAATCAAAGTGAAGTGTAGTGAGTGTGGTTGTGCTGGTTGTCCTCACCTCTCAGAGACCACTGACTCTTCCTCAGGTTGGCGCTGCTTCCTCTCAGACTGAGCATGCTCTCCGCCGCCATCATGTCTGTGGAGGAAACTAACACACAAACTGCTTCAGCTTCAATAATGAATGATTCCACCATTTCTATTTAATTTGATCCATATCTAAGATGTTCATGGTGTTAGTTGATAAAAGGGACGTTTTCATGATTCAAGGTCATGTTCCACCACCAGCTCAACTCACAGGAGCCTCCGGAGCCCCGGGAGCGGACCTCCTCCATCCTGATGTCGTCCATCTTGTCTTTCACGTCTGACAGAGAACTCTTCACCTCCGCCAGATGGAAATGGAGGGAGAACTCAGGGTCCTCGTCCACGTTGATCTGCAGATCGTCAGCCAGAGGCACTGTGGCCTCGTCGAAGCTCTGAGGAGGAGGAGGAGGAGGTGAAGACTGATGAAGAGTTTTCTGTGGGTTCTTTGTTCCCTGATAACAGACGTGGGCCGTGTAAGGCTCTGGTAGAATATTCAACATGACCAAACATTTCAAAATAATTTATCTGAATATCCACGTTCTAAAGATCTAAAGTTTACTGTGATAATACTATTATATATTATAGATCACATGAATGTCTCATCAACACATGTGACTGACATGACTTTACCAGGATCGCTGCTGTGGCACATCCTGGATCTTGAAGGTGGATTGTGAATCAAAGATTATGATGGCAGCTGATCGATGATAAGATTACAACAAGAACTCTTCATAATATGTCAACTAGGAAAACATCGCAACGATGATATAACTTGCGATAAATAAACAAATATTGTAAATGGGATTAAAGTCTTTCTACTTTGGTTTCACTGATAACATCGACCTCATGCAGTGAGTTCCCACCTGCAGGAAACCGATGTGATCCTGACTGATGGCCTGGACTTCCAGTGTGGCCCTCCTGTCCATCAACTGGCTGAGCTCCGCCTCCAGACGGCTCACCAGCCCCTCCCCCTTTGACATGACGGCATCCAGCTGGTTCTCGATCCCGCCCACCACCCGCGTCCGGATCCGGTCGAGGGAAGCGGACACTTCGTCAAGCAGGTGTTCAACTTCCCCTCGCTGTCCGTCTGCGTAGTTCTGAGACAAAACAATCGAAATAATGATCATTCAAGTCAAAGGGTTTGACTGAACATACATTAGCAACACTTCAAGTTGAAATAGTTTGTTAATATTAGTGATATCAGCTAAAGTACCCTTGAGCAAGGCACTCAGGCCCAGCTGGACAAACTGGGACCAAAAGTTGACCTTCATTCAAGTTTTAAACGTTTTACTCAAACAAGAACATGTCGGACCTTCACTCCCTCCAGCTTCCTCCTGAGCACCGTCACGTGGATCTCTCGCTCTCTGATGCGGTTCAGGATTTCCTGCTCCGTCCTCGCCACCTGTTTCTGAACACACACGAGAACACGTCTCACCAACTGAATCACACCACGAGGACATCACATCGAGTCTCTGTCATTTACCTGTTTGCTGAGTCTCTCTGTCTGGACAGAGACAGTTTTGTGTGTTCGATGTTCCTCCAGGACACAAATGGCACAGATACACCTCTGACATGTCCGACAGTACACCTGCAGGGGCGAACACGTCAGGAACAAGTTCCTCCATTAATCCACGTGTGAGTGTCCCTGAGTGGACCAGAGTCAGCCCTGACAAGAACCTAACGAACATCTCTGCAGAGACCTGACCCTGTCCCTCCCCGGGGACGACACCTGACCACCAGAGGACGAGGTCTGATCTGTGTCAATGTCAGTTTATTCTTTTTAATAACATTTTTTTAAACTAAAGGAAACTAAATAAAATGTGAAAAAAGTCTCAACTTGGTTAAAAATGTACTAAAAATAAATGGACCTCAAATAACGACAAAGCTGAAATGATAATGTGTTTCCACTCACCTCCAGCAGGCGGCGGTGGAGAGAGCAGGTGCGGCCCCGCAGAGCCTCCAGAGGATCCATCAGCGGGTGTTTGGAGTAGAAGGGCGCGGTGTGATGTGGCCGCACATGCTCAGTGCAGTATGAGGCCGTGCAGGTGAGACAGGAGCTGACGGCAGGTTGTTTCCCACCTGTACACACATCACACCACACCACCTCCTCACCTGTCGCCACCGTCGCCACCGTCAAAAACGGGTTTGTGTCGCCAGTCGTCCACGGAGCCTCGTTCCCGCCCAGCGGCGGAAACCCCGCGGCTCCATAACGAGTCTCTTTGTATTTGTCTGCGATGAGAGCGAAGACTTTGTTGACGCTGAGCTGAGGTCGTTCATCGAACGGATGTTTGCACAGCGGACACGTGCACACGGGACTGGACGCCCAGTAACCTCCAATACACGCCTGCAAACAAATAAGAGAAGAAGAGTTTGAACCTGTATCAAAGTCACATGATCACTGACCCCTTCTGCACCTGTGGTCCTGCACCTGAACTCCCTTAGAGGGCGCCATTTCTGAGCTTTTGGATGTTTGTGTTTCTTCTTTTGAGGGAAAAACAAGAAAGTCACCAGTTTTTAAGCCTCAGCACCGGGGACACCTAGTGGCCAAAGGCAATACTTTTCCAGGTTGTTCGATCGTTTCATTCTTGTGTCAACATGTTGTCTCGAGAACGATTTGACAAAAAGTCTTCATATCAGGAGCAAATGTTCACTTTTAACATTAATTCCATCACACTGACCTCGTTTGAGTCTGAAAAAGAACTGTTCTGATCGGTGGAGACAAACAAATGGAACGTGTGCTTCAGTTCAGGTGTAACCGGGACTCGGGTGTTGTGTTTCTTTACGTTACCTGGCAGAAGTTGTGTCCACAGGGAGTTGTGACTGGTTCCACGAACAGGTCCAGACAGATGGAGCAGGTTAACTCCTGCTCTGAGAACAGATCTAAAGGCGCCTCCGCCATCGACATCCTGCAAGACAGATCAGATTCAGAGTCAGAGGTCATAGGTCAAACTGGAAATTCACCGCTTTCTCAGTGGATACCGGACATGATGACATCACTTCCAGGAAGAACTATAGTTGTTTAAGACATGATAGACATGTTCATGACATTTTCCTCACATGTTCCTCACATGTTCTACAGGTTCCCTATTTGAGAACTAATGTCTGAGTCAGTGTCTCTGGACATGTTCTGATCTTCTCCTGCAGCCTCCTGGTAACATGTGTGTAACATGTCAGAGTCCATGTGAGGAACCAGCAGGACAATGTGTGGAAGCTTCCCAGAGAGCCAGTGGACGTGTTGATGAGGTTTCTAACACGTGACGTGAAACCTGAAGAACACAAACATCTCAGGATGAAGAAGAGGAGCCGGACACGTAGAAGATGAAGACGTCAACTTGGAAACATGAGGAGATTCCAGATCTTCTGGTGATGAGGGCCGACCCGGTGTGGACGAGATGTAAACAACAACACTGGTCTTTCCACAGCAGAGTTTATACGTCATGTCCCGCCTCCTGCTGCTATACAGGCTCCGCCCCTTTACCAAAGCTCCGCCCCTCACCTGGATGTTCCACATGTTCCTGTTGTTGCAATCTCTGTTGACGGCTGAATGTACAGCATAAATGAACACAACGAAAGGCAGTGGTCCAACTTTATCTATTCAATGCACAATATTCACATTATTATCAATTCATATTTACAACATCTGTTCAGTGCACAATATTTAGCTTCAGTTGCTGCAGAACAAAGTCTTCAATGGGCTTTGATTTGAATATGACCATAAATGACTATTTCCTTGTACTCAAAAAAATACAAGTACTATACAGGATGAAGTCATGCATCTTCCGGTCCTTCAAATATTTCACAAAAACTAAAATGTTAAACAAAAGAACGAATTCCGTAAACAGCAAGGTTATAGTGCTTTTATTTTGAAACGAAAGGTTAATTTTCTCTGTTTCTTCTTCTGTGAACAAAATATTTATCTTTCTACGACACAAACGCACTTCTAACACTTCCCGAACCCGTTTCAAAGTAAAAGCACTGCAGCGTTTCCCTTTCTGAATCATTCATTTGATCTCACGGGGCTTTGATGGCTTTGATTGTTATCGACAGACCGGAAGATGCTCGTCCTCA
Organism: Platichthys stellatus; assembly: GCA_016801935.1. Classification (NCBI taxonomy): domain Eukaryota; kingdom Metazoa; phylum Chordata; class Actinopteri; order Pleuronectiformes; family Pleuronectidae; genus Platichthys; species Platichthys stellatus. The sequence goes on from CM028862.1 coordinate 239,679, forward strand.
GCCCGTGGAGTCCTGGGGTTTAGTCTGTGACCGACTTGTTTCGAAGGCAAAGCGATAAACCTGCAACTACGCGGCCGGTAGCCGACACGCTGCCGTGTGAACAACCGACCACCGACAAACAGACAACCGACCACCGACAAACAGACAACCGAGCCGCAGACAACCGACCACCGACAAACAGACAACCGAGCCGAAAACAACCGACCACCGACACACAGACAACCGACACACAGCTCCGAGACTGCGAGATCGACCGGTACGCGATAGACGGGTTGGCGACCACTGCTCTACAGGTTAAGGTTTCAGGCGTCATGCTAAACTATGCTAAGCTAAGCAATGCATGTCAACAAGTGAGTTTCAGGACATGTGGAGGTGGAACGAAGCAGACGTGACAGTATGAGACTGATCCTCGATCAGCTGCGTCACACTTTCACCTGAGAACAGGTCAGAACGTTCAGACGAATTGGAACTGGACTAAATCAGACTAAATCAATCAAACTGGATCAAAAACACCTTTAGATTCAAAATGTGAGTGACACGTATTGAGCTGAAGCACCAACCTGGTTCAGCTGGAGGCAGCTTCTTCTTCTCTTCCTCTGTTCAGGACTTCTCTTCCAAATCCGGAAACTCTGGTTCCTGTGGGCGGGGCCGTCCTCCGTGGGCGGTGCCTCACAGGTGCACAAAGGGCTCAGGTGAGTTTCGGGGGCGGAGCCGGTTTTTCTTCCTTCGTATAAACTTAATCTAAATTATGTTTCAGGTTTAAGAGTAAACTTCAAAGTAAAAATAAACTAATCCATTTAAATAGACCAATTCTAATGAATCAATTCTGAGAAGATAAAGGATAATTACAAGAAATCCTAAATACATTTTTAATGCTTTATAAAATCAAATGTTCTAATTAAACTCATGTGGGGGGGCAAACAATGTATATGAATAATTATGAACATTGTATAATTGCTCAGAGGCAGGGGCAGGGTTATGCATGTTTGTCATGTTTGTGGAGGACAGACGGGACCGAGGACATTCCTGAGTGAGCTGGTCAACCCAGTTTGAGGCCTGGTTGTCCTGGTCTGTGATTGGCTCATTCTTCAGCCTTCATAATGCAATAACACCCTTTCCACTGTATGGAGGCAAATGTCTGCCACAAACAGAAAAATAAATAAGTAATGTGCTCGAGCAGATCAAAATCAACGCAGAAAACATTACTTTGTAGATTTTGACCTTGAAAAAAAAAGAGATTACATTACATTTGATACATTACAAGATAGATTTCAAAAGATCAAGATTAAGATGCATTTATTAGTCCCAAACACATGCACACTCATGCAGGTATGGAAATGTAACATCTTCTTTTGACCCATCTGGTGCAGGACACACAGAGCAGTGAGCGACCATGTACGGCGCTCGGGGAGCAGATGTTGGGGGAGTAAGGTGCCTTGCTCAGGGGCACTAGACAGGGTAGGGAGACTGTTGGATTTTTGGACTGATCAATCCAGGTTCGTCTTTTGTTGTCTCTCCGTGGAGTAGAACCAGAGACCTTCTCTGCCCATATTCCAAGTTTCTGCCACTAGACCACCGCCTTTCTCAAAAGGGCCAATAACCGTATTATCCAAATAGATCACTTCCCTCCCAAAACACAGGTTCTCTTGTGGTTCTAGAGTCTGTCAGACTAGAACATGAGGAAGAACCTTCAGCTCCCAGGCTCCTCTCCTGTGGAACCAGCTCCCACGCTGGGTTCTAGAGTCTGACACCATCTCCACAGTTAAGGTTAAACTAAATCTCCTCTCCGGGGTTTCTCTATACCAGTTTAAGGTCTCGACCTTTTATGTAAAGAGTTTTGAGATCACATTTTATTTTATTTAATAACTTATTTAAAAATCTTGAATAATCTCTTCCAAAATGTAAACCGTGGTTTGATAAAGGTATTATGTCAAATGTTAAAATGCAGATATTTAACAGTTGGAATCATAAACTAGTGAAATATACAAAAGATTAATTCAGATTTTGTCTCAGTGAAAAAAAACAACGAAACATGAGTTGAACTGATTTAGTTTTTATACAAATAATAAAAACACAAGAGGTAATTGCACATTTCCTATAAACAACCTCAGGCCCAACTCGTCTTCATCTCCTCATCTTCATCAGCACCTGGTCCCATCTTCAGTGCTTCAGAGTTTGTGTGAAGTTTCTCCTCAGAAGTCTTTGTAATGTAACAACCTGAAAACACAGCTCGTTTCAATCCACAGCATGCTAACATGCTAACATGATCACATGATCACATGATCACATTAAATGAAGCAAACTTTATAACCGCAGAGAAATCATTAAGTTTACCTGAAGAGGGGGGCGTGTCCTTTGTTGTTAGCCAATGAGAAGAAGCCGCTATGTGGGGAGAAGTCCAGGCAGCTTGCTCGATGAACAATGTTCCTCTTGGAGACGGGGAAGTTGGAGAAGATGCTGAGGCTGGACAGGTGGACCTGAGGGGACAGAACCGGGACAGAACCGCATCAGAACCGGGACTGAACAGGCTGTGTCAGTAAACGTGTTTCAGAGCCGGTATCAGAGGCTGTGGCTGAGGGGTAGAGTGGTCGTCCTCCAACCTGAAGGTCGGCAGTGCGATCCCCAGTCTGACCCATCTGCATGCCGAAGTGTCCTTGGGCAAGATGCTGAACCCCGAATGCCCCCCCCCAGAAACAAAGTGCTGCGAATAGATGCACTGTATGATAATAACTAAGTGCTGTGAATAAGATGCACTGTATGAATGTGTGTGTGAAGGAGTGAATGTAGATCTGTAAAGAGCTTTGAGTCATCGAGACTAGTAAAGAGATTCATAAATACCAAACCATTAACCAAACCATTACTCCCCTGCTGTTTTCTAACCACCAGCATCTTACCAGCTTTACAGCCTCGTCCTCGGCTCGGGAGGCCATGGCCAGAATTTCAGAGGTGGGGTTGAAGGTCAGGGAGGTCACTGAGGTCAACAGGTTCATCACAGCCTTCAGAGGCTTCGGATTGGCTGAGTTAAGACACGCCTCCTGAGAATAGATGTTGACCACTCCCGACTGAGAGCTGCAACAGACAGAAGATCAATCAATCCACTGCCCCCCCAATCTTAGCCAGTAGAATACACTGCAGGATGTGTGTGGGCGTGTCTTACCCGCAGGCCAGGTACTGGCCGTTACGAGAGGCAGCGATGGACGTCCCCTTCACACACCCGACATCTGTGAACTTGTTCACACAACGACTGCTGCGCACATCCCACACGTACACCTCCCCCTCCTCTGCACACACACTAACACGCGTCACAAGACTGACAGTGGGACATTTGTGATGTCACAGACTCGGAAGGTCGTGGACTCACCTGAGTTGACGAAGACTTTGCTGCCGTCGTGGGAGAATGCGACGCCGCTGACGTCACCGTTAATCTTCAAACTGCAAACCACCTCCTTAGTCTGAAGACACACACCTGATGGTCACCACCAGTCACCCACTGACACAGCCCCCCCTGCTGGTGGGCCCGAACAGGACACTGGTACTGTACAGGATCCAGTTTAAATTATATTCTTTCTTTATGCAGCAGAAAGTCGAGGCCTTTGTTTTCTGTCTCTGACATCATCATCATGTTTCCTCACATTTATTACATTTCAGAAACTTTTAGTCGATGCTCCAGCAAATGACATCAAAGGAAGTCAAAATAAGGATGTAGAGGTCAGAGGTTAACTCGTTATTAAAGCTGAGATGAGACTGTAGCGGATGAAGGTGAACGTCACCCACCTTGAGTGTGAGGAGGTGCAGGTACCCACGAGTCCCAGTGAGCAGCAGAGCGCCTCCATCAGGACAAACTGAGAACTCCTTCACTCTGTTTTCATTCAGACCTAAAGCAACAAACAGCAGCAGCTAGCAGACTTTTATTCTGAAAGGGTTAAAGAAAATGAATGTGTCTCTCGATCTCTGACCTCTGACAGTGTGGACAGGTGTGACCCGGCCCTCCATCATGTCGTACAGGTAGAACATCTTGTTCCTCAGACCGGTGGCGATCACCGTCTCGCCGTCCACACTGAACTGCGCTCTGTGGACAGGGAAACGCTCCAGGTGGATGCTCTGGATCTTTGGGTTTGTCTTCCCGTCCACCTGAGGGGCGAGACATAAAGTGTCACATGACCTGCTCCACCAGACATCGGACAGCGGCAGCTGATCGCCCGTCCGTACCTGAAAGAGGGACACTGATTGGTCGAGGCCAGCTGTCATGACGACTTGAGCGGAGGGGTGGAACTGGACAGTGGTCAGTTTGTCCTCGGATGGACGAGCGCTGTTGGCGGGAAGACACTTCTTCATCTGTGACAGGACAGAGACAACATCGTCATCATCATCATCTTCATCATCATCATCACAATGTAAAAAACTAAATTGAATTTAACGATCACTGACTCTTAAGATTCCGCTGGATAAGCGCTCTGGAGACGCCACAAAGTTTCCTGTCCTCCTCAGCAGGTCGTCCTCTTCATCATCATCATCGTCTTCGTCCTCAGCTGCTTCAGGAACAGACACAGGCATGGTTTCATTGTTCAGAAGAAACAAGAATGAAGTCAAGAAAACCGTTCGTACCGTTGGGTTTCTTCTTCCTGCTGCTGCTCTCCGCCCACAATGGAGCTCCGCCCATCGACTTCTGAAACCTGAAACACAATGTGTTCAGCAGCTGACACACACCCAAGGTAAACATGAGGTGTGTGTGTGTGTGTGGACTCACTGCTCCCTCATCCTCTGCTGAAGTTTGTGTTTGGTCATGACCGATTCAGCGTCTCCTCTCATCAGGTCTTTACGGTAACGATGCTTCATGTCCACCCTGGAACACACACACATGTTTGTACAGCTTCTTAGTGAGGACACTCATTGGCATAATGCATTCCCTAGTCCCCTAACCCTTCAAACTAAAAGCCTAACCCAAGTCTTAACCCGCAAACAGTCCAACAGGGGGGGTCACAATATGAGGATGACACTCACTCTTCCTCCAGCTCGTCATCTTCGTCCACCCAGGCGGCCTCTCTGGTTGGTCGGTGCTGCAGAGGAGCCTCGTCCTCCTCAGACTCCACATCTTCGTCTTCCACTGACAAACGTTCAGCTTCGTCTTCGTCCTCCTGCTCAAGTAAACAACATTGTTTACTTTTAACCAGGAGAAAATAAAGTTCTGACTTGAAGTCTGGAAGCAAACGCATGAAATCACTGACAATTAAAACTAGTGTCGTCAGTTAAACACGTTATTAACGACGTTAACGCAAACTCTCACGCTTTCGCCGCGTGACAAACGCTTTTGCATGTTTTTCACACGCAATCACGCAACACATCCAATTTCTCACAGCAAAAAAGAAAAAGGATCTTTGAAAAAAAAAAAAAAACTACAACTAAATTGATTTAAACTTTCGTTTACGTGAGGAGACAAAAATGTTGGTGGTTGACTAAGTCACCATCATTTTTTAAAACATCATCGTATCAGGCCGTCATGAGGTACCAGGAGAGGGTCAGTGTGTGTGTGTGTGTGTGTGTGTGTGTGTGTGTCTGTGTGTGTGTGCTCCCAGATAGCGCACCGGGGCTCCGGCCCCCGCCCCCCCTCACTCGCTCAGAGACACAGTGAGATCAGAGCTCGTTCACGTGAAGCAGCCGCTCACTGACTGACTGCTTCACAGTGGAAACAGTGAAAACACAGAGTTTCTCTGGTCTCAGCTGATCAGAGATCAGCGCCTCAGCTTCTTGATCAGAGCAGAAGCTGCAGTTGGTTTCTATCGAGCTTCAGTATCTGTGTTCGTCTCCAGTCTGACCTGCTCTCACTTTTTGTTTTAATATTTCGCAACTAAAATATATATTTTTAAGCTACTAGGCTGCAGCTATATGTTTTTATTTATTTAAAAACAGGGTACTTCTTATTTCATACATTTTCCACAAATATGGGGAGGACTCAAATAGCCCTACACAGTTCTGTGTTTAATCTGTTTCAAAGTAGGCCGACACTTGCCTGTGTGTTTTGTTTGTTTGTTATTTTGTTGCTTGTCTGTTTGAGAGGCCTGACTGCTCTGTTCACAGCAAACTTGAAAAAAAGAAAACATTAAGCCATGGTTTAACTGCACTATAGGCTGAGTCCTTGTTTACCTGAAATGTGAACTTTATAATTTCATTTTGTACCGCCCTGTTTGGCAATGTTGTTTTTCAATAAAATAAAACATTTGCATAAAGCAAGCCAATCCACATTTCCATAGTGATTAGATAAATAGATAAAAATGTGTGATTTATTGTGATTAATTTTGAGTTAACTAAATGCGATTAATCGTGATTACATATTTTAATCGTTTGACAGCACTAATTAAAACCTGAGTTAGAAAGTTTCTCTTCATCAATGATTTGAAAAGAGAAACTGTAATGATCCTTTTTTACATATTGTAACGTTATAAATGTTTGTTTGTTATAATGTTTTCTAGCTCAGTGCATTGTACTTATGTAAATATCGAGCAGATGTCTGTTAACAACCCTAACCCTAAGTGTAGTTCACATAGTTTAGTTGACATTTTACATATATTGAATCTATTGACAAACCAGGTTTGTCTTTTGTTCAATTTTAAGTTTTATTTCTTCACCAACGTCTTGAATAAAACAACATGACACCTCCGGCCACCAGGTGTCACCAGCGCAGAGCAATGAAAGTGAATCAGTTTCATCGAGATGTAGAAACGGTGGAATTAGCTGAAGTAGTTTAAATGGAGATGAAACGGACTCAAACCTCCAGGATCCGGCCCCGCAGCTCGTCCTCCGTCCCGAACAGCAGCTGCTCGAGCAGCCGCACCGAGGGGTCGTCCTCCCGCAGCCCCGACACGCTGCGGACGTTCCCCCGCCTCTTCTGCTCCTCCTGCCCCGGCTCGCTGCTCTCCTGCCCCGGCTCGCGGCTCTCCACTCGGCCTCTCTTCCTGACACCTCTCGGCTCCGGCAGCGGAATCACGTCCTCCATGTTTCTGACTCCGAACAAGAAGCTTCAGCTTCGACGTGAACGCACGTGTGTTTATTCCTAATACGTCACGGTTTCTTCTTCTCCTGATGAAGTCCCGGTAGACTACACGTTACAGAGCGCGACGCTGCCCCCTCCGGTGTCAATGCGTCACTTTCTGAATAAATAAAAATGAACCTGAAGGTCCCAGGCCAGTCTTCAGACTCCAGAGATTTGTGGACTTCAACAACATGTTTGCAAAGAACCTTTAGAAAACTAGGCCCTGATGTTCTCGTCATAATATCCTTATCACTTCTTGTACTATTTATAAATAACGTTTCCTTCCTGACAGAGGGTCAGGTGACCATAATCAATCAAAAAAATTAAATTATATTTGTAGAGCCAATATTCACAGATCACAGTTTGTCTCCTGGTCTTTAACCAGGTGAGACGTCCTCTGTTCTTCACCCTCAACAAGAGTCAAACTACTGAGACCTTCAACAGGTGGAGAAGGTAGAGACCTCAGAGACATGTGAGGACCCGTCTCCCAGGACGGACACTAGTCAACAGATGTCCAGTGTAACAGAGGACATCAGAGGGACAGTGTTTACAGCTTTGAATAGAATAAACATTCTAATGTTGCCCCCTCAATCGTGGTCCACCACCGTTATCAGAAGCCAGCACAATACAAAATCGTGCTGGCTTCACCATCACGATCTCTGATTCTCGATCCACCATCTTAATCCAGGATGTGGACTGTGGACTATGAGCAAAGTGACTCCGGGGAAGAAGTCCAGTCAGTAACATGTATTGATGAGATATTAATATCTTTGATGTGATAAGGAAGGAGAGGCGAAAAGAGAAGCTCCGTATGTCATGTGACCCTGACCTTCTAGACCTATAGCAGCAGAACTGAGATCAGGTCTAAGACGAACCAGGCCCGGCTCTGACTAGAAGCTTTATCGTAGAGGAAGGTTTGAATCCTCAACGTACAGAGGGAGTCTTCCTCCACAGCTGAAGCTGAGATGATTCCACAGGAGAGGAGCTTGATGCTGAAGCTCTGGCTCCTCCTCCTCTGCTTTAGAGACTTTAGGGAGAAAACCCTGAATACTGGGAGCTCAGGGCTCTAGTGGTGAAAAGGTACTGTCAGCTCTTCAAGGTTTGATGCTGCCATTTTATTTATATAGGTCTGCGTTTTTTTTTTGTGAAAGGAAATGTCCTAGAAATTATGTTTCAAGTGAGAATGAAAGGATAAATCAGGATCGAAGATCACTCCCAAGTTCCTGATGTTTCATTGGAAGCAAGGGCAATGTCGTCTAGAGCAGCTTCATCATTAGATAATGTATCTCTAAGGTGTTTAAGTATTATAACCTCTGTTTTGTCTGAGTTTAATAAGAGAAAATTGCGAGTCATCCAGGTTTTTATGTCCTTGAGACATGTTCGAAGTTTAGTTAATTGATTACTTTGTTCAGG
>CM028862.1:252402-270015 GCA_016801935.1 Platichthys stellatus
ACCGTCGAGAGCATCCTCACCAACTGCATCTCAGTGTGGTATGGCAGCTGCTCTGTTGCGGACCGGAAGTCACTGCAGAGGGTGGTGAAAACTGCCCAACGCATCACCAGTTCCTCACTCTCCACCATCGCAGCTGTCCAGAGGAAGAGATGTCTGCGGAGAGCGCACAGCATCGTGAAGGACAGCTCTCACCCCACAGACTGTTTGTCCTCCTCCCCTCTGGGAGGCGCTACAGGGTCCTCCGTTCCCGGACTAGCAGGTTCAGGAACAGCTTCATCCCTGCAGCTGTCACCCTGCTGACCTCTGCTCCACAGTGATAGCAGCAGCCCCCCCGGCCCCCCCCCCCAGCACATACTTTCTTCAGTAACTATACTAACCCTAACCCTGCATTTCGTTGTATATGTACTTGTACTGTGCAATGACAATGGAGTTGAATCTAATCTAATCTAAAAACAAGAGGCGTCCCTCAGAGACAAGAGGCTGCAGCTGAGGATTTTAACATTATTGATACAAAAAGTTCTTTGAACGTCTTGATTTCTCCGACAAACCTTAGACTCAAAATTCAGAAAAGATTAAAATATAAGTTTCACGTTCAATGACAACTTAACAAAATAAGTGATGTCAGAGAGTCTGAGTGAACACACTGAAAATCAGGACATGTGAGTGGACAGGTGAGCGGACATGTGAGTGGACATGTGAGTGGACATGTGAGTGGACAGGTGAGCGGACATGTGAGCGGACAGGTGAGCGGACAGGTGAGCGGATATGTGAGTGGACAGGTGAGCGGACAGGTGAGCGGATATGTGAGTGGACAGGTGAGCGGACAGGTGAGCGGATGTAAGGACAGTGATTGAAACTAGATTGAGACAAACTCCTTCGGAAAATGTTTAGTGAAGTCATTTTTTCAAAGACTTTAGAAACTACCAGTGGAGTCGCCCCCTGCTGGTCAGAGAGAGAAGACAGGTACATGGCACTTACACATTGGCTTCACTGTCTGGTCCCAGAGTCTGAGGAGAAGTCTCTGATATAGCACAGGATCTGTCTCTCTACACATCTTGTTACAATTACATTACACTAAGAGGGTTAAAAAACATCTTTTCGTCAACCTCGGGATATTTTCCCCCGAAGTCAAGGAAACGTCATGATGACAAAGATTATTCTTCAACAGCGCAGCAGCAGCTGTGCAGGAAGCTGCAGGATCTGATGTGACACACACACACACACACACAGAGTTTGATGCACTGATTTTTAACCTGTTTCACGAGACGTCAGAAATTAAAATGACAAATAAAGAAACACATACACAATGGGTCAAGTCTCATCTGCTGTTTACACAGTCATCAGATGAGACTTCCTGTCAGTGACGCTTCCTGTCAGTGACGCTTCCTGTCAGTGACACTTCCTGTCAGTGACTCGTCACCTTCACCGCTCCTCCTTCAGAGGAGTTTCTGTTACTAAGCAACCAACTGGAGAGGAGACATCTACTTCCTGTTTACATCACATGACCAGTGTAGGTGACCGGCCATGTGACGTGTTTTCAGGTGTGTGGGTGGAGCCTCTATGCGACCTTCCTGTCACTAAATGTCTCATAAAACCAAAAGTCAGAGACTTCCTTTAAGTCTGTTTCAAATGCATCAAACTGTGGCTCAACAAACAGGGACCAGTGCTCGCAGGTGTTTGTGAGGACCTGGATTGTTTCATCAACAGAGTGATGAACAGTGTGTTCCCTGGTGTCTGTGTGACCTCTGACCCTCAGCCTCCTGCAGGCAGCCTCAGTATCACAGAGGGTTGGTTGTCTTACTCTCCAGGGAGAGAGCTGAGCGCTCCTCATCGGCCATCTTCTTCTGCTCCTCAGACGCCGCCCCCTGCTGGCTCGGTTGCTGGTGCAGGTATTGGTATAAGCGAATGTATGGGTGCTCTGTGGAAGGTGATTGGCTCTTTGGTGTTTGAATCTTACTGTCGAGCAGCGGAGCGCTGCGGTCGTTCACCACCGACACCTTTCTTAGCTTGGTGCCTTCAGAGATGTCGGACAGCAGAGCGCCGCGACCTTTGACCTCCTCCCTGTTCAGCTTTGGGGGGATGGTGTTGGCCTGGGGACGGAGCAACAACAGACAGGGTGAGTTTATTTCAACACGTTCCGTCACAACAGGAAGTGATGGAGTCAGAAGCTCCTTCTGTGTCGAGATCAGGGACCGGAACCGAAGCTGAACGAATAAGAAAGAAAGAAACGCAGACGTCTGTTACTTATGTTGAACATAAATGTGTGTGTGTTGTCACCTGGCTGAAGGTGGGGGGAGGCAGGGGTCCCCCTGGTGGAGGGATGGGCATCCTGCTGCTACACACCTGACAACCCTGAAAGACAGTGACCCGGAGGGTAACCATTGAAACAGCAGCTGAAAGTCAGGCGAGGCCGGGGAACAGCGCCACCTGCAGGCCGGCAGTCATCACCACACAGTGCTGGTGAACGTGCAATAATTATCGTATTATCCCTATCAGACCAGGTCCTCAGACCAGGTCCCTATCAGTCCACATCAGACCGGATGGCTATTTGTTTGCTTACCGCAGCTAGCTGCATTAGCATTGTTATCCCTCCGCTCCAGAACGAATGCACGCACGCACGCACAAACACACACACACGCAGTTAGCTTTCCAGATAGCCCAGCCTGCTAGCGGGATGCTAGCATTAGCAGCAGGTCTGTGCAGCATCACTGATGCATTGGGTGAATCTTACCCGTGAACGTCGGCTGCCTAACTCATCCTGTATCGGCGTTAAACCTCCGTTAGCTTCTCCGTTAGCTTCTCCGCTAGCTCCTCCGTTAGCTTCTCCGCTAGCCTCTCTGCTGCACAGATTTTCTATTTCTCTTCAGTCAACACAGAGCACGTGACCTGAGCGGGAGCACTTGCGCCGCCGCAGCTGCATCTACTGCATCTATTAAATCTACTGCATCTATATTAATCTGATGAGATACATTTATATAATTATATGTATTGTATTATATGATAAGACTCATCAGCTGCTACATTTTTGCACTGAACATAAAAGTCATGTATTTATATATTGCATATGGAAATGTATATATTTTGTATATGCTTCTGTTTCTGATATCAAATCAAAATGTATAAATGAAACTATCGTTTAAATATGTGATCATCATAAATTTTACATAAATAAAACTTCTGTATCTAAATGATTTGAGTCTTTTATTTTGAAGTCCCGTTTCTATCATTACTGCGGCACTGAGGGAAAGGCTGAGCGGGGCCACACGTCATTGCGAATCGACCAATCAGATGAGTCTTGCCGCAGATTTCAAAACAGAAATGGCTGAAGTTCGAGCGTAAGTTTGTATTTAACGTAAAATCCTCGTAGACGATTCAAAACATTCACGTTTTTATAAGTTGTTTAAGTTAAAATCGTGTTTGAATCTAGAGCTAGAGCTAGAGCTTATTAGAGCTAGCTGAGAGACCGAGCGCGCTAACTGTCCTCACGAAGCCGTTGTGTGTCTGTTGTGTTGCAGTGTGTTGCAGAGCTGTGACTCGTCTCTGCTGGATCTCCCTGGAAACTCTGATCAGTCGGACTCTGCTGAAGCAGCCATGATGGTTCTTTATCTGACGGTAAGAAGAATAACTGATTCATATCTGAAGCTGTTATCACACAAAAACTGAACCACTGACATGTTCCTCACATGTTCCTAACATGTTCTGCGGGTTCTCTATGTGGGAACAAATGTGTGAGTCAGTGTCTCTGGACATGTTCTGGACCTTTCCTGCAGCCTCCTGGTAACATGTGTGTAACATGTCAGAGTGAGTCCATGTGAGGAACCAGCAGGACAATGTGTGGAAGCTTCCCAGTGAGCGAGAGGACATGTTGATGAGGTTTCTAACACGTGACGTGAAACCTGAAGAACACAAACATCTCAGGATGAAGAAGAGGAGCCGGACACGTAGAAGATGAAGACGTCCACTTGGAAAGATTCCAGATCTTCTGGTGATGAGGGCCGACCCGGTGTGGACGAGCTGTAAACAACAACACTGATCTTTACAAAGCAGAGTTTATACGTCATGTCCCGCCTCCTGCTGCTCTACAGGCTCCGCCTCCTGCTGCTCTACAGGCTCCGCCCCACGCCTGATGTTCCCAAATGTTCCTGTTTGAAGGAGTCGGACCCGACAACAGTGTCTGACACTGACTACACAACATGTCCGGAGAAGAGTCACACAGTTCATGTGTGAAAACAGACTCAGTTTGTGTTATGTTGTTTTTAAACATGTGTGTGTCTGTGTGTGTGTGTAGGACAGTCGGCGTGTTCAGAAGGTTTTGTGGCGTCAGCTCTTTGTCCTGGACTCCATGATGTCTCTTCTGGAGAGTCTGGCGTCTGTCCAACAACTGGTGAAACAGCCCTGCCCCACCCAGCCTGGTATTCATCAACACACATAAACACACGCACAAAGATGTGTAAGTACTCAAGTCATGATCAGTGTGTGTATGTGTGTGTGTCAGAGGGCGGGGCTCGGGGAAGGTGGAAGGCTCTGAAGGTGGACTACAGGTCGGGGGTGGAGGAGATGGAGACTCTGCTCAGATCGGTGCAGGACAGAGTCCAACAGATACACAAAAGACGACACACACTCACACAGCTGGTCCAAAAGCTGCACAGCAAGGTACACACAAACCAGTGCTGAATGGTTGCTACGGTGTTATAGTTAAAGTAAGTTGGTTACCATGGCGTCACTAAGTAGTTAATTCAGACTATGGTTAACTACAACTCAAGAAACGTCCAATCACAGAGCTTCTGTTGCATGACACGCAATCTGAACAGAAACAATTCACTCTCCTCATCTTCCTCTTCTCATCCGCTCTTCCTCATCCTCCTCGTCTCCCTCAGAAGCAGATGTATGAAAAGTTGGAGGCGTCTTTGCTGAAGGCCCAGAATGCATTGCAGTCATGTGATCGTCAGCTGACCCAGCTGAGGGAGGAGTCAGAGGCGGTGGTCAGTCAGCTGATCAGCTGGAAGCGTCTTAGAGACGAGTAAGTTTCGTCTGGTCACGTGACCCTCATTTGGGCCTTGTCATTGGTCGCTTACACTACTTCCTGTTGGCCTGTTTACTCAGAACCAATCAGCAGCAGTCACTACAGTCCCAGATTCCTTTTAAAACCCTCAATACTCTTTAAATCTTCAAATACTGAAAAGCTCTGTTATTTTTTAAGCATAAAATCTTTGAGATCAGAACCGAGGACCTACCACTGAGATGCTCCTGTTCCTGTTCTTCTTCTGAGCCCATCGGCACTGTGTCGCACACGCTCTGCTGAAAAGAGGGATCAGTTCCCAGCCTGCTCAGAATTATTCATTGCTCTTTGTTTCCGGCCATGATTGCTCAGCCCTTACCTCACACAGCGCGTTGGTTATCAGGAGCTGCCCGTAGACGGTTGGAGGATAATCTGTCCGATACAGAATTTTCTGTTTCCGTGTCAACTTGTTATAGTCAGTGTTTTGTGAAGCTCTTTGTGAACTTGTTTAGAAGTGCTATACAAATTAATGTATTATCATTGTTTCCGGTCAGGCTGCAGGAGCACGTCTCTGCAGCGCAGAGCGTCATGCAGATCAAACTGCTGTCCCTCAGCCAATCCGAGCTGTGCGTAGAGCTCAGGCCACGCCCCTCATCTGACCTGTCGTCCAATGAGCTGGAGCCGCTGAAGCTGTCAGTCAGCTGGAGTGTGGATGGCCGTTTCAGACTTCAGGTACCTGGAGACATGATTGATCCCCTGAACACAGCCCATCACCTGATCTGACAGCTGATTGGCTCTGCAGGTGGACGAGGGGACGGCCGGTCTGGTGGAGGGCTGTTCGTCGGGCAAACGGGCGCAGCTGAGCGCCGCCCTGCTGGAGGTGATGCAGTGTTACGTGGGTCAAGCCGAGCTGTTGTCTGAGGTCCAGGCCCTGAGGTCCAGGTGAGTCATGATCAATAACCCATAAACACCAATACAGGCTCTGATCCTCTTTATATATAGTCACTGGATTTGTTTGTATATAGACTGATCTACACATATAGACTGTGTTTAACATGGTGTGTATATATAACTGTGTATACAGACTCAGTGTAACATCTTGTGTGTGTCAGTTTTGCCATCGACTGGCGTCCTGCTCAGCGTCAGTTGATCTTCCTGAAGTCGTCGTCGGTGGTTTGTCACCTGGAGGTGGAGGAGGGTTACCCGAGCAGCGGCAGCGCCCAGCTGTCCTCGGTGCAGAGGGACGGACGCCCTGTGGACATGTGTGGACTGAAGGTAACACGGCACCAACACACACCTGATCATCAGAACACTCACACATGTAAAACTTTATGTCCTTCCAATGACTTTAATTATAGTAAACTTTAAACTGAAAGTCTCACATTCTTTTTGTTCACACTGACTCAAAATACAAAAACACAAACTGGACTAATCTCTGTGTCTCTGTCTCTCACTCAGCCTCAGAAGCTCGTCCTCCGTCTCAGTGACTGGTTGATCTTTCTCTCTACTTGTCCTCTCATCTGATGGACAATGTTTATTTGTGTCCACTAGATGTCTGTGTGTTGATATGGGTTTGTCATGTGACCTGTTATGTTATATTAATGTGTAAATAAAGCTTGAGGGAAATTGTAGCAGCAGCTGACCAATGGTCTGTGTTTCATTCTCATCTTAATAATTAGTTCATAAGAAAACGTATATTTACTTATATATATATATATATAAATATATATATATATATATATATATATATTATGTATAACAGAACATTTTAAAGCCTAAATCACGTTGTACGAGGTGGTCAGCACTCTTACATATATGTATATATATAAATATACACACACATGTCTTTACAACATAATACACTCGACAGACAATTTATTTTTAATCAGATTCACCAACAAAATGTCTAACCTTTGGCACAGTTTAAATACTAGGTTTGATAATTAATATAAAAGATTCACTGCATAATGTTGATGCTCCAGTCTGTAGCTCAACCTCCTGAAGTCTCACAGCCCCCCCCCTTTAATGTGCACAGAGGAGCAGGAACTTGATGAGGTCTTGTCTCGTGTCAGTTTAACCCAGAGCTCGATTACTGTCCGGACCAAAAGATCCTCACTGGTAGATTTGATGTCTGGTATTCGCCCGTTAAACATATCGACATGTATGTGACAGTTCGTATATTGTCTTTAAGGTATTATCTAATATAATTTAGATAATACATTTTGTTTAGTTTTACTACTCAATAGAATAGAGTAAAAATACTGTTTTTTTAAATACATATATATATTTATATATTATATAAAAACTATATAATTATATTCTCTACTCAATAGAGAATATAACTATAAGAGATACACTCCACACCAGCTGGTGGCGGTACTAGGCCAAGTCTTTGTTTGCCCGCCGCCAATAAAACCTAAAAGAAGAAGAAGAAGACGGAAGCAGGCGTCCTCCAGGCGGCGCTATCAGCCGCCATCTTACCGAGAGCGGAAGGAAGCCCGGAGTCCGCAGGTCTGAGTAGAAGAAAGAAGACAGAAGATGGAGGTGACGGGGCCGGACAGTGACTGGAGGAGTCCGCAGTTCAGACAGAAAGTTGTGGCTCAGATGTGAGGTTTTCTGCTTCTTCTTCCGTTAGCTTAGCTGCGGCTAACAGCGGCGGCTAAGCTAACATTAGCACGGCTGAATACAGCGTCACGTCAAAGCGTCGAACCTGGGTTGTTTAGAGGAAATCCTCAGATCAACTCTGCGCGTTATATTCAGTGTTATTAACACATGTGCAACACAGTATTATAACATATTATATTATTACGAAAAAGGAGTTCATCATATTGATAAAGCTACATTAGTAACAGCATCATTTACAGTTGTTTACATAGTTATTTAATGATTCACATTCATTCTAAACCCAACAAGGTACCTCATAGCGGCATTGTTTGTGTAGAACTTTTCTTATAGTAACTTCCGGAGCATCTGTTTATATAATCTTTATATGTCACTGTTCATATTTATATACAGTCAGTGATTCTCTTTATATACAGTCAGTGATCCTCTTTATATACAGTCAGTGATCATCTTTATATACAGTCACTGATCATCTTTATATACAGTCACTGATCCTCTTGATATACAGTCAGTGATCCTCTTTATATACAGTCAGTGATGCTCTTTATATACAGTCAGTGATGCTCTTTATATACAGTCACTGATCATCTTTCTATACAGTCAGTGATGCTCTTTATATACAGTCAGTGATGCTCTTTAAATACAGTCAGTGATCCTCTTTATATACAGTCAGTGATGCTCTTTATATACAGTCAGTGATCATCTTTATATACAGTCAGTGATGCTCTTTATATACAGTCAGTGATGCTCTTTATATACAGTCAGTGATCCTCTTTATATACAGTCAGTGATGCTCTTTATATACAGTCACTGATCATCTTTCTATACAGTCAGTGATCATCTTTATATACAGTCAGTGATGCTCTTTATATAAAGTCATTGATGCTCTTTATATACAGTCACTGATCATCTTTCTATACAGTCAGTGATCATCTTTATATACAGTCAGTGATGCTCTTTATATACAGTCACTGATCATCTTTATATACAGTCAGTGGTCCTCTGTATATACAGTCAGTGATGCTCTTTATATACAGTCAGTGATGCTCTTTATATACAGTCACTGATCATCTTTCTATACAGTCAGTGATCATCTTTATATACAGTCAGTGATGCTCTTTATATAAAGTCATTGATGCTCTTTATATACAGTCAGTGATCATCTTTATATAGAGTCAGTGATGCTCTTTATATACAGTCACTGATCATCTTTATATACAGTCAGTGATCCTCTTTATATACAGTCAGTGATGCTCTTTATATAAAGTCAGTGATGCTCTTTATATACAGTCACTGATCATCTTTCTATACAGTCAGTGATCATCTTTATATACAGTCAGTGATGCTCTTTATATAAAGTCATTGATGCTCTTTATATACAGTCAATGATCATCTTTCTATACAGTCAGTGATCATCTTTATATACAGTCAGTGATGCTCTTTATATACAGTCAGTGATGCTCTTTATATACAGTCAGTGATCATCTTTATATACAGTCAGTGATGCTCTTTATATACAGTCAGTGATGCTCTTTATATACAGTCAGTGATGCTCTTTATATACAGTTAGTGATAATCTTTATATACAGTCAGTGATGCTCTTTATATACAGTCAGTGATGCTCTTTATGTACAGTCAGTGATCCTCTGTATATACAGTCACTGATCATCTTTATATAGAATCTGTATATACTGCCTCCGGCTCCTGGGTCACATGTCTCTGGCTCCTTGCAGAGAGGAGGCCATGAGGAAAGCAGGAACTGCACACACCAAGTCCAGCAACGACATGGAGAACCACGTTTATGTCAAAGCCAAATCCAGAGTGAGTAATAACAGTTTATACAGTGTACAATATAAATCCGTCTTATGCCTCTGAACAAGGTTTTACATTCAGGTCTGATCCATTTGGACTTCAGTGGGCTCATAAGATATCTGAATGATTCTCAATATCTTTTTTCTGAAGGTGTAAATGTGTGTTGCTCTATTTCAGGAGGAGTATTTGTCTCTGGTGGCGAGGCTGATCATACACTTCAGAGACATCCGTAGGTATTTGACCTGAGGTCCACAAGCATCATCATCTACGGTCATATACATGTGTGGACTGACCGTTCATTCTTCACCTTATAATTCAGTCTGAAAACTCAAAAGATAATCTGAAAAGTGCGAAACCACAACTACAAGTTGTCCTAAAAATCTGGTCTTATAATAAATCCTACCGGTTCTAGATGAACTGAAACAGAACCCAGTCTGAAACACGTAAAATCACCAAATTTAATGGAATACGCAGCGAGGACTTAACCTCATCCTTAAACATTTTATCGTGAACAAGAGATGTGTTATTGCTGTTTTCAGACCTGAACTTTAGTCTGACACGTTCCTCACATGTTCCTGACGTGTTCCTCAAATGTTCCTGACGTGTTCCTCACATGTTCCTGACGTGTTCCTCACATGTTCACGACGTGTTCCTCACATGTTCCTGACGCGTTCCTCACATGTTCTGCAGGTTCTGTCTGTGAGAACAAATGTCTGAGTCATTGTCTCTGGACATGTTCTGGATCTTCTCCTGAAGCCTCCTGGTAAAATGTGTGTAACATGTCAGAGTGAGTCCATGTGAGGAACCAGCAGGACAATGTGTGAAATCTTCCCCGTTAGCGGGTGGACATGTTTCCAACACGTGACAGACGTGAAGGTGGAGGATGGGGTTGTGTCCTCTCCTCTGAGCCCTGACCTGAGAGCCTGTCACAGCCCAGCAGCACAGCCCAGCAGCACAGAGCTAACATGAGAAGGTGTTCTGCTCATTTCGTTCAGTTGTAACACAGCATCACTCCTGCAGCTGCTGACAGAGGAACATGTGACACAGACAAAGGCTGATACAGGAGTCTGCTGAAAACATTTTGTAGGATTTACCCTTGTTGTGTTCATTTGCTTATAGAGCGGGGAAGAGAAATCCCATCATAAGTGGTCACTGACCCCAGACCCATGTTAATCAGGCGCTAACAGGGACACACCCCGGATCGGACTATTCTACTATCAACCTTATGAAAACAGACTAGAACCCAACCGCTGGGTCGCAGAACAAATACGTGTAATTAGACGTGAAGCGGGATCCATCCTGAAATGAGGACGCCTTTAACCAGTGGGGAAGATACTAATTACTCATGTCTTCTTTACAGACAAGAAGACTCTTGGAGGTTCAGGTAAGTGCATTTAGTTGTTGGTCTGTTCTGTCCTCTGCTGGACCTCTCACTACCACACTTCTGCTGTGCATGTTGGAGCTGCATAATATTATCTGTTTTCTACCCTTTTGCCAGATCCCATGAATTCCCTGACTAACCTGACTGGGGTTGGGGGGGTTCCGGGCACCATTGGTATGGGGCCTCGCCCCACCGGCCCTCCAGTGGGTGGCATGGGGGCCATGGGGCCGATGCAGATAGGTCAGCATGCCATGGCAGGGGTGGCTGGAAACCCACAATCCAGTGAGTGTGTTTCCTCATGTGGTGTGTGTTGACTGTGAATTCACATCTTCAGAGCGATGGGTGCTGGCTGCGGCTGAGCTGCATATTTTGATGTCCAACCTGGTCTTACTTTTAGTCTCAGCTTTACCACATTGAGTGTGTTGAGACTCCACAGCTCCTCAGACCGGTTCTAAGTCGTAGGCTGGGTCATCTCCTCATCTCTTTCTCTCACTCTGCAGTAGGGGGTCCAGGCCAAATGCCGATGCAGCAGATGGTGCAGACGCAGCAGCAGCAGCAGCAGCAGTCCATCCAGTTCCAGCAGTTCCAGCAGCAGCAGCAGAATGCCATGCAGCAGCAGCAGCAGCAGCAGCAGCAGCAGCAGCAGCAGCAGAACGCTGCCATCCAGCAGCAGTTTCAGGTACAGCAGCAGCTGAGGGTGCAGCAGCAGCAGCAGCAGCTGCAGCAGCAGCAGCAGCAGCAGCAGCAGCACCACCAGAACCAGCAACTCCAACAGCAGCACCAGAATCAGCAGCAGGCCCAGAATCAGCAGCAGCAGAACCAGGTATTTTATTTCTGTTCAGCCGTTTCACTGCTTTTAATCACCGCTGCTCCTCTGGCCAAGAAACTACAAAGCTTAAGGTGGATTTATTGTTCGTGACAGAAAACCATATTCTCTGGAATCAACAGATTCCAATGTTTTCTCTCTAGAACTCTGTGATAAAATGTCTCAATTGATTTCCAACGTCAGTGTACTTTTCACCCATCACCTTTCGCCCCCATGTTTGCTTCCTGTGCCTGAAGATGCATCAGACGAGGATTCAGCAGCAGCAGATGCTGCAGCTCCAGCAGCAACATGCTCAGGCTCAAGCTCAAGCTCAGTCCATTCAGCAAATGGTTCATCAGCAGCAGCAGCAGCAGCAGCAGCAGCAGCAGGCCCAGGGGCAGCCTCAGCCAGGTCAGATACCTCCACACTCGCAGCAGCAGCAGCAGCAGCAGCAGCAGCAGCCTGGCATGGTGCCTCAGTCTCTGCCCGGACAGATGACGTCTGCTCAGCATGTTCCAAACAACTCGCTGAGTCAGCAACAGCAGCAGCACCAGCTCAAGATCCAGGCCTTCCAGGTGAGGCTGAGTATGGGTCTGCACATTGGCAGATCAGATGCTGAAATACTAACTCTGCTTTGCTTAGACATCAGTAAATGATACCATCATTAGACCCTCTCAGTGTTAATTGAAAAGCAGAGACAAACTCAAAAAGTCCTCCTTCTTCCTCCTGACCGCTTCGCTCACTTGTGTGTTTCTCTGCTGACGACTCTAATGTCCCTACTGCTTCAGTCCAGTTGAAATTACTTTACTCTTCTCAAAATCAGTGTTTCCGAGGTCGGTTGCCTTCATTCAGTCTTTGAGGATTATGGTGCTAAATTAACCCGGGCCTAATTTCACAGAAATCAGTTACACACAGTGAGAGCTCAGCAGATTTCAGGTCAGTTCTTGATGAAAGTAGAAGAATCTGTGTTTCCCTCAATCATAACTGTCTTCAGACATAACGTAGTGTTGCTCATGCATCCCTCTGCTTGCATGCCTCGCTTTGTGTGTGTCGAAGCAGGCTCGTGCAGCCTTGCAGCAGCAGCAGCAGGTCCAGCATGCTCAGCAGGCGGCGCAGCAAGCCCAGCAGGCAGCAGCGCAGGCGCAGCTCAACGCAGCCGCTGCTGCAGCCGCTGCTGCCGGCGGCGGCGGCGGCGGACCTGGACAGGTGAGCTGCCAACGCACTCTGGTGCTTTACGTTTCTCTGTCGAATACAAACACCTGTACATTTTGTGGTTGCTGCATTTCTCTGGATACCTTTCTAAAATATTTTAGCAGTAACAAAAACCAGTTTCGAGCAGTAGCGATGACCGGTCACGTCGTCCACTATGAAAGCAGCCGACAGTTTGAAAGAGGAAATCATTCACATATTAAAACACAACCTCTGAAGAAATAGTCTTCTGCACAGATGTTTGATGAACGACGGCAGAACTTCTGATCACAAAGAGGGAATAAAAGAATTGAGAAGAATTGATGAGCCACAGTTATAGCTAGTACAATAAATCATTTTAGTATTATAAGAGATGGGGGGGGGGGGGGGGGTTCCCAGGACTCGTTCACACCTTGTTGTTTCCAGAGCTTCAGACTCCTCAGTTCAGTCCGAACCTGAACAGGAGGTGTGAAAGGTTCCTCAGAGCAGAAGAGGAGTTCTGGGTCTGGATCAAACTGAACCAGATTCTGTTCCAGAGTGAAAACACTTGTTTGGATGGTTTGACCTTCTGGACCAATCACAGAAAGGAGAGACAGAATTAAACAATAGAAGACATCGTAACGTCGTCCTAACCCTGAGGACAGACTTATACAATTATCTTTCTGTAAGTTTAATTCACATCTGCAGATTGACCCAAGGTACAAATCATGGAAAAGGTATTATACAATAAGCAAAGACATAGAGGAGACACAACACTTTTATACATTGCAAGCTCCTCCTGAAGATAAAGGTTCTCAATCAGCCTCTCTGATGTATGATGAGGGTGGCCAGGCCTCCTGTCTCCATCTCTGTCCCAGACCCCTGGCGTGGGACTTCTGTCTCAGAGATCCTCTATCTACGTTCACAACACACAAACCCCGCCCTGTGAACCCTTTGTGAAGTGACACTGTAGAAGAGGAAGCCATTAGATCAGTTCCCTGAGCAACACCTTGAAACTCACAGGAACCCATTTGTTCCTACTTCTACACATCTTGTTTGTTTTCTATTAATCATTCACCAAATACCACATGAAACAGAAAGACGACTCCCCCCCCCAACTGAAAACCCGCCCACGTCAGGGACGTCTACAAACCAATCAGAGTCAAGTGTAGGTAGACTCCTCCCACGGAGGTGAGGACGACAGGGCGTACGTTTGTCAGACTGAATTCTTTAGACTCTAAATTACAAAGTGAAACCAGAACTAATAGATCCAAGGAAACAACAAACCCAAGAAGCTTCAGACTCGGATCAGAAACGTCCTGAGTCTCCTGACGTCATGTCAGGAGACTTCTTGTCTTTCTGAGAATGTAGACGTTCCTCTCATCCAGACACCACAGACAGAACTTTGAAGGTTTTATAAGACCTCCTCCCAAACAGCTGTGTCTCCTCACCTGTTGTCTCTCTGCTGTGTCTCTTCTCCTCAAGTTGGTTCGTCCTGGGATTCCGATTCCAAACCGGTTACCGAGAGCCCCCCTCAACCCCTCCATCCCTCCTCCCAATGCTGCGGCTGCGGCTGCGGCTGCAGCTGCAGCCGCAGCCGCAGCAGGAAGTCAGCAGATGTCACAGGTATTTATTCAGAATTTGACAAATGACTATATGAAGACTCACCTGCACCATAAATCATCATCGCGATATCACGGGAACCGTAGACGTATCGCAAAAGACATCAAAAACTGTGACAAATGAAATTCCATGCGCAGCACATTCAGCGCCTGCATATACCTGGAATCCCATCGGACTTAAAAAGTCTAAGATTTTATTATCTGAATTTTAGGCCTAAAAAAGTCTTTTACTAGGTCCTACAAATGTTTTAGATTAGGATGTAACTTCGCAATAACTTGCTCTCCAGTAAATGTGCTTGAGGAAATGTCCGCGCTGCAGAGTCAGCAGTACGGTATTCAAAGTGTCTAGCAACTGAAAACACCCGGAGCAAACAGCATCAAGCTAAAAGAGACGGAAACTGTGTGTGTCAACGTCTTGTGTGTAACTTAATGTGGAAGTGCAGGTTCCACAAAGCCTGGTTGAATAGAAGCAGGTTTAGTGCATGGTTACAACCAGTGGGGGGGAATGTTCTGGAAGGCCACTGCACCTTCAGCAAGAAAACAGTAAACTAGGAACATCGGGGGGGAAGGCTTTAGAATCAAATGCCCAGTCAGAGAAACACAAGAGACGTGAGAAGCCAACAACAAACAACAAGAGACTGAGGTCATCTCCAAGTTAAACATTCTGAGGAGGGGCTGCCAGGAGGAGTGGCCTCGGCAGCAGGGCTGAGGAGAGAGAGGTTCATGTAGTGTTGGGGGGGGGGTGTTTAATTTCCTTCTCTGATCATTTTTTTGGAACATCCTTTTTCCTCTAGGCTGAAAGAATCGTTTATTGAACTCATACTTGGTAAATGTTTGACAAACAAAAGCAAATCCTTATTGACTAGAAGGCTCAGTTGTCTCTGATTCTATTTGTTAGTATTCTGGATTTTCCACCTGCTGTAGGTTCAGAGTCTTTGCCTCAGTGACGGGCAGCTAGCGGTCGCCTGTAGTCCTTCTCAACCAGGTCTACACACACACTGTTGTGTTCAGTCATTGTTGTTGTACATTTACTTTGTAAGTAATTCTGGGACTTGTTTCTTCTTTCATAGTAATTTGCCTTCATACTTTTTTGCCAGTAAGGCCGTGAGATGGATGTTAACAGGTCTTTAATGGACCTGGTTGAAACCTGCAGGGACCCTGTATACAGGTGATCAGGGACTGTTTATGATGAAGGCTCATCTGTCTCCAGGTCCAGCAGCATTCAGTGATGTCATCACCGTCACCTGTTCAGGTCCAGACGCCGCAGTCGATGCCCCCCCCCCCTCAGCCGTCACCACAGCCCCCCTCCTCACAGCCCAACTCAGTCAGGTGACGACAGGAGTCGAGACGAGTTCAGGTACAAACACAGAATCTGAAAGTTAAAACCTTTCTGCCTCTTCTCAGCTCCGGGCCCACGCCGTCACCAGGCGGCTTCCAGCCAAGCCCCTCCCCCCAGCCCGCACAGAGCCCTGCCAACGCCCGCACCCCCCAGAACTACGGAGTCCCGTCCCCTGGACCACTCAACACTCCAGGTACACACACACACTCACATACACTCACACTCACAGCTTAGGCTAACAAAGTATCTCGCCATGCTAATGAAATTGAAAAACATTTCCTGAATTTCGTCCGACCCCTCCCTTGTCCTCTCCCATGTCCTCTCCCATGTCCTCTCATCTGTCCCCTCCCATGTCCTTAGGTAACCCCAGCTCAGTGATGAGTCCTGCGGGGGCCTCGTCCCTGGAGGACCAGCAGTACATGGAGAAACTCAAACAACTGTCCAAGTACATCGAGCCTCTTCGCAGGATGATCAACAAGATCGACAAGAACGAAGGTGAGCGCTCGATTATCAGCTGTTTATTATTGATGAAATCAGCTGTTTATTATTGATGAAATCAGCTGTTTATTATTGATGAAATCAGCTGTTTATTATTGATGAAATCAGCTGTTTATTATTGATGAAATCAGCTTTTTATTATTGATGAAATCAGCTGATTATTATTGATGAAATCAGCCGTTTATTATTGATGAAATCAGCTGTTTATTATTGATCAAATCAGCTGTTTATTATTGATGAAATCAGCTGTTTATTATTGATGAAATCAGCTCTTTATTATTGATGAAATCAGCTTTTTATTATTGATGAAATCAGCTGATTATTATTGATGAAATCAGCTGTTTATTATTGATGAGATCAGCTGTTTATTATTGATGAAACCAGCTGTTTATTATTGATGAAACCAGCTGTTTATTATTGATGAAACCAGCTGTTTATTATTGATGAAACCAGCTGTTTATTATTGATGAAATCAGCTGTTTATTATTGATGAAATCAGCTGTTTATTATTGATGAAACCAGCTGTTTATTATTGATGAAATCAGCCGTTTATTATTGATGAAATCACCTGTTTATTATTGATGAGATCAGCTGTTTATTATTGATGAAGTCAGCCGTTTATTATTGATGAAATCAGCTGTTTATTATTGATGAAATCAGCTGTTTATTATTGATGAAACCAGCTGTTTATTATTGATGAAATCAGCTGTTTATTATTGATGAAATCAGCTGTTTATTATTGATGAAATCAGCTGTTTATTATTGACGAAATCAGCTGATTATTATTGATGAAATCAGCTGTTTATTATTGATGAAACCAGCTGTTTATTATTGATGAAATCAGCTGTTTATTATTGATGAAATCAGCCGTTTATTATTGATGAAATCAGCTGTTTATTATTGATGAGATCAGCTATTTATTATTGATGAAATCAGCTGTTTATTATTGATGAAACCAGCTGTTTATTATTGATGATATCAGCTGTTTATTATTGATGAGATCAGCTGTTTATTATTGATGAGATCAGCTGTTTATTATTGATGAAATCAGTCGTTTATTATTGATGATATCAGCTGTTTATTATTGATGATATCAGCTGTTTATTATTGATGATATCAGCTGTTTATTATTGATGATATCAGCTGTTTATTATTGATGAAATCAGTCGTTTATTATTGATGAAATCAGCTGTTTATTATTGATGATATCAGCTGTTTATTATTGATGAAATCAGCTGATTATTATTGATGAAATCAGCTGTTTATTATTGATGAGATCAGCTGTTTATTATTGATGAAAGCAGCTGTTTATTATTGATGAGATCAGCTGTTTATTATTGATGAGATCAGCTGTTTATTATTGTTCAG
>CM028862.1:270326-301388 GCA_016801935.1 Platichthys stellatus
AATCAGTCGTTTATTATTGATGATATCAGCTGTTTATTATTGATGAAATCAGCTGTTTATTATTGATGAAATCAGCTGATTATTATTGATGAAATCAGCTGATTATTATTGATGAAATCAGCTGTTTATTATTGATGAAATCAGCTGTTTATTATTGATGAAATCAGCTGTTTATTATTGATGAAATCAGCTGTTTATTATTGATGAAATCACCTGTTTATTATTGATGAAATCAGCTGTTTATTATTGATGAAATCAGCTGATTATTATTGATGAGATCAGCTGATTATTATTGATGAAATCAGCCGTTTATTATTGATGAAATCAGCCGTTTATTATTGATGAAATCAGCTGTTTATTATTGATGAAATCAGCTGTTTATTATTGATGAAATCACCTGTTTATTATTGATGAATGCTTTGTGTTGTTGCACAGACAGAAAGAAGGACCTGAGTAAGATGAAGAGTTTGCTGAATATCCTGACGGATCCAAACACCAGGTAACAAACCGCAGGTCCCATGACTCACCAAACGGACCTCTAACCTCTGACCTCTGACCTCTGACCTCTGGCCTGCAGGTGTCCTCTGAGGACGCTTCAGAAATGTGAAATCGCTTTAGAGAAGCTGAAGAACGACATGGCCGTGGTGAGATGTCTTTTCTCTTTCACTAGTTTTGTATCTAACGTTTTTTTCTACGCTGCGTATCGGGGGGGTTTTCAGATATGTTTTGAGAGTCGTGTGTATTTTTATTATTTGAGTTGTGGGTCCGAACACTCTGTCTCCCTGTTGTTTCAGCCGACCCCCCCCCCGCCGCCCGTGGCCACCAAGCAGCAATACCTGTGTCAGCCGCTGCTGGACGCCGTCATGGCCAACATCCGCTCGCCAGTCTTCAACCACTCGCTGTACAGAACCTTCGCCCCCGCCATGACCGCCATCCACGGGCCCCACATCATGTAGGTTCCCACAGGCACACAGCCCCACGTGTTGAACTGAAGCACAGGTGTCAGCGGCTGCTCTTCTGTCCCTCAGGGGCCCCAGCGTCTGCGCTCGGAAAAGGAAACACGAGGAGGAGGAGCGGCAGACCATCCCCAACATCCTGCAGGGGGAGGTGGCGCGCCTCGACGTGAAGTTCCTGGTCAGCCTGGATCCTTCGTTCTGCAGCAACAACGGCACCGTGCACCTCATCTGCAAACTGGGTGAGACGCATCAGCCAGGAGGCCGTGGGACGCGGTGACGGGTCACATGTTGACAGTTTGTGTTAATATGATTGTTGTGTTGTCAGATGATAAAAACCTGCCCAGCGTGCCCCCCCTGCAGCTCAGCGTTCCGGCTGATTACCCCGAGCAGAGTCCGCACTGGGCCGACGACGGCGAGCTGTACGGTGAGACTCATCCAACTTCCCTCTCTATAGATCTAACACAGATATAATACTCTTCTTAAAAAACTAAGGGAACACAGGAATCAGGTCTTGATGAATGATTTAAGTATAAACTCGTTACAACATGAAACCATCAACCCACTGAGGACTGGATTCAAAACCAAACTGAACCTCCCAGTATCAAACTGAAACCATACAGCTCCCCTGGTGTCTCCTGGTGTCTCCTCCACAGAGGAGCAGATACCTGCTGCTGGGTTGATGCTCTTCTTCTGTCCAGCTCCCCTGGTGTCTCCTCCAGGCTCTTGAGACACAAACCTTCTTGTGACCAAAGGTATGGATGTGTCCTCCTGGAGGAGCTGGACTATCTGTGCTGCCTGATGGAGAAGCAGGTAGCTCCAACCCAGAACTAGAAGGAGTCAGGGAGGAGGAGCAGAGAGCAGCTGCCTGTGGACACCACGTTAAGAACTCGTCCTGCTTCTGCCTCCATTTCACCTGGTGTTACTTTGATTTGCACCAGATCAGAGAAACTGGTTCAGAACAAATGGTTCAGAACCACTGGTTCAGAACTACTGGTTCAGAACCACTGGTTCTTCTAAGCTGAACTTTACACTGTGACGTGTTCCCTTCATTGTTTTAAGCAGCATGTATATATGGCTATAAATGAAAGGTGTTTTTCCATGATCACGTATATATCTATATGAAATGATTTTATTCTGAAAGGCTGTGGTGATGTGTCTCAGGTGTGAACAGCTTCCTGCAGACGGTGCACAGGAACATGACGTCCAAGCTGCTGCAGCTGCCGGACAAGCACTCAGTGACGGAGCTGCTCAGCACCTGGGCCCAGAGCGTCCGCCAGGCCTGTCTGTCTGCAGCCTGAGGCCCCGCCCAGTCCCCCAGGGTCCCAGGGCCACATCAGAACTTCTGGATCCTCCTGTGAGCGACTGAGCCTTCAGGAAACAGACTGTGGTTGTGACTCGTGTGTCATGTGATCTCTGCCTCGTGCAGACGCTTCTCAAACACGTGGCCTTCGGACTGGAGCTTCTCAGAATCCAAGGGGACCTGATCCACGTCATGGATCCTCAACGCGTCACTTTGTGAACTGGAGTTTTGTATCAAAAGTATTTTTTCTTTTTGCTTTGGTTTTCAAAATAAAACTAGTTTTGTTTCATGAATAAAAAGGTTTCTTTTTAATTAATTGGAGTCAGTGTGGACCACATGTCGTCTTCGGCCACTAGGGGGCCAGTCAGTCAGAACACTGAACGTTATGTTGAAGCAGTGAGGGATGATGGGAGTTGTAGTCTTCTTCCTTCAGTGTTGATGCTTTTTATCGGAATCTCACGTGTCGTCAGAGCAGCTGATTGGATCCAGCTAAGACTCAGTGTCTCTGACTCGTCTCTGATTGGCTGAGTCGAGCTGCTTTCTCTGAAAACTACAGATCTAGTGAACAAGGAGAGTTTCCTCCTTCTCTCCCTGAGCGTCAGTTCTCTGTGACAGCTGAGTGGGTTCCATCTGCTGTGTGAACAACTGACAGAGTCACAGACAACCAGCTGCAGAGTGAAGCTGAACTGAGATCAGTTCATAACACTGAAGTTATTAAAAATCAGAGTTTATCCTCAAGATCGGAGTTGATTTAATCAGGAACATATATTTAAAGTTTGACATTAAGTTAACAAGTAATCTGAACCTGTCATAGTTTGAAGTTTCATCTAAACAAATTGTTTGTGTCGACGGATTAACAGCAGGTGGCGCTGCTGTTGAACCACAGGAGATGAAGAAGAGGAGAAACCTTCACTTTATTCAAAGTCTGGTTCAGTGACAGGTTTTTATTTTGTAAAAGAGTGTGTGTGTGTGTGTGTGTTCAGAAGCTGAGTGAGAAGGCTTTGTAGGACAGGTTGGTGAACACGTCGATGTGGTCACTGCTTCCTGCGACTGTCAGCACCTAGACACACACACAGACACACACAGTTAATCAGGTGTTGACTAGAATATGAACTGTATTTCCGATGGAGGATCACATGACAAGCGACTCACCTGGTGCTCGGCGCTGTTGGCGTTGAGCTGCAGCGTGTTGACGCTCTGTAGAGAACACGGGATCTGAGCTTTGACTTCCCCCCCCAGCCGACAGTGAGACACGAACGCACCATCACCCGCCGCCAGGATCTACGACGCACACACCACACACGCTGTACGTTAAATCAAACTTCAGGGTGAACACTTTGTGCCTCAGGATTCTACTCGGGCTGAGAAGTGACAAATGATGTCATCCGCGTGAGACGTCAGTTTCCATGACATCATGATTCATAGCAGCTTCATCTTGGTCCTCACACAGAAGACACATGGAAAAGGGTTCACACACGTTTTGAACAATGGACTTCCAGGACTTTTCCAGGTTTTTCATGACCACAGGAACCCTGTAGGGGGCACTATAAAACGATTCTGCCCCACTGAATTTGTTGTGAAGCCAACACATCGACTGTGCAGTCAAGTAGCAGTAACTTCCTGTGTCGTGGAGAAACGCAGCAGACGCCATCATAAAGCTCTTTTTTCCTGATAAGTCTTGAGCTGGGTTTTTCCTGTGGCCAGTAGATGGCGCTGTGACAAAGTATTGTCCTTAAGTTCCTAAACGAGTTGTCTCACCATGTCCTGGTGGAAGGCGGCTTGTCGCTGGCAGCCCGTCAGAGGGAAGATGGAGGTTGGAGACAGAGAGCGGAGGTGCCACAGAGACAGAGACGGACCTCCGCCACACAGCTGTGGGACGGAGGAGACAACACGTCACAAAATCTGTTTACACAAAAGCTTTCGTTTAAGCTAAAAATGACATGAAATGAAAGTTCAACACCGAAATTCGGAATCCTTGTTTTTGTTTTTTTTTAAAAAGGCATGTCCACGTATGAGGACATCACGTGACCTCATACGTGGACGACGTCTCGATGTAATTCTGATAAAAACACGATACTTTCAGAGACGCTGAAAATCTGCCTCTTGTGGTGAAAATAGGTCTTTACACCTGCAATGTTGGATTTTCCAGGAGGACTTGAACACATCGTGTGTTTTCTTACCATCCAGTCAGAGTCGGTGGTCAAACAGCTGATCCACTTCCCGAACTGAGGCCGCGCACAGCTCTGCAGAGGACAACATGGTCAACACGGGACAGCGAGGACAACATGGTCAACACGGGACAGCGAGGACAACATGGTCAACACGGGACAGCGAGGACAACATGGTCAACACGGGACAGCGAGGACAACATGGTCCACACGGGACAGCGAGGACAACATGGTCAACACGGGACAGCGAGGACAACATGGTCAACACGGGAGGACGAGGACGAGGACAGGGAACAGCGGCGCTCTCACCTCGTACTTGTAGACCTCGATGCAGTGGACACACTGTCCGGTTCTGCTGTCTGAAGGACAAAAACAGCAGTTCTTCAAACAGTCTGTAGCTTTCTGCTGACAACAGGACACTCGTCCTCCGTCCCCATCACTCACCCCAGATCCTCACGGCTCCGTCCTCACTCCCCGACAGGATCTCCGCCTCCCGCTCTCTCACACTCACACAGTGGACGTAGTCCGTGTGACCCTGCAGGACAGACTGAGGACAGAGAGGTTCTCCAGGTGAAACGTTTGACACTACAGAAGACAGACAACACGTTCTACATGGCATTATTGACATGTGACTGTCTTCATGTGATTAAAGAGACACACCTTGAAGACTCCGTGTTCCAGGTCCAGGATGTGGACGTTGTTGTCTCCTCCACCGATGACAAGACTGTTGTCCTGAAACACATCACATCAATAATAACTAAATATAATATTGACCCTACTACTACTACTACTACCAATACACTACTAATAATAATAATAATGACAACAATGATTCAACAACAAACTGAGATCAGATTTTCAAACTAAACAAACATGTCTGAACTCACTCTGGACTGAACGGTCATCGAGTTAATCTCAGGAATCTCAAGACTGGACCTGAGAGAGAGACAGACAGTTAGAGGGACAGACAGTTAGAGGGACAGACAGAGAGAGACAGACAGACAGAGAGAGACAGACAGTTAGAGGGACAGATGGACAGAGAGAGACAGACAGTTAGAGGGACAGAGAGAGACAGAGAGAGACAGACAGTTAGAGGGACAGACAGACAGAGAGAGACAGACAGTTGACAGAGAGAGACCGACAGTTAGAGGGACAGACAGACAGAGAGAGACAGACAGTTAGAGGGACAGACAGACAGACAGAGAGAGACAGACAGTTAGAGGGACAGACAGAGAGAGACAGACAGTTAGAGGGACAGACAGACAGAGAGAGACAGACAGTTAGAGGGACAGATGGACAGAGAGAGACAGACAGTTAGAGGGACAGAGAGAGACAGACAGTTAGAGGGACAGACAGACAGAGAGAGACAGACAGTTAGAGGGACAGACAGACAGAGAGAGACAGACAGTTAGAGGGACAGAGAGAGACAAACAGTTAGAGGGACAGATGGACAGAGATAGACAGACAGTTAGAGGGACAGAGAGAGACAGACAGTTAGAGGGACAGATGGACAGAGAGAGACAGACAGTTAGAGGGACAGAGAGAGACAGACAGTTAGAGGGACAGATGGACAGAGAGAGACAGACAGTTAGAGGGACAGATGGACAGAGAGAGACAGACAGTTAGAGGGACAGAGGGACAGAGAGAGACAGACAGTTAGAGGGACAGATGGACAGAGAGAGACAGACAGTTAGAGGGACAGACAGACAGTTGGAAGGACAGACAGTTAGAGGGACAGACAGACAGTTGGAAGGACAGACAGTTAGAGGGACAGATGGACAGAGAGAGACAGACAGTTAGAGGGACAGAGAGAGACAGACAGTTAGAGGGACAGATGGACAGAGAGAGACAGACAGTTAGAGGTACAGACAGACAGTTGGAAGGACAGACAGTTAGAGGAACAAACAGAGGGACAGACGGGTGTCCTGCTGTAATGTGTCTCACTTGTAGTTTGGTCTTTTCGTCCACAGAGGTTTGACGTTCTGAGGAAACAAACATTCAGAGTTACAGGTGTTCAGCTGCAATATGGCTCGTCACCACTAGATGTCACTACATTCTACACACTGAAATTAAATCAATTTAAATCAAGATCTGAGGGGGCGGGGTTTACTGCATATGACCAATCACAGACATGGAGTTTTGAAATAATAAAAGTCTGAGCAGAACAAACATACAGAAGAAAAGAAACAGGTCCAGCTGCTGGATGCAGGAAGAGCAGCTGGTAAAACATCTGGGATGGCTTTAAAGGTAAAACTGTTCATGAACAAGAGCAGATCTGAAGATAAGGTCACATGTCATCTACATGTGTTATCATTGTGTGTCCGACAGTTTCAGTCCCTTTAGCTGAACCCTGGAGTCTTCAAGCTCAGCTGCAGGAAAAACACACACAAACAAACTGTAAAGAAGGAGGTAGACCAACAATCCACAGCAGCTCCAGGGATCCTCTAAAGTGGAGTTCACACCTAACGCCCTAAAGGCATCTCTGTTTAATTCCTGGTAATCACACGCAACATGTGAAGTTCTGGCTGAAGTGATCCAGACGCTGTGGTGGACGTGTTGTGGGTTCACCAGAGAAGAGTTGTTGTGTGTTGCTCCCTAGGTCCACTCTGAGGTTCACTCTGAGGTCCACTCTGAGGTCCACTCTGAGGTCCACTCTGAGGTCCACTCTGAGGTCCACCCTGAGGTTCACCCTGAGGTCCACCCTGAGGTCTACTCTGAGGTCCACTCTGAGGTCCACCCTGAGGTTCACCCTGAGGTCCACCCTGAGGTCCACTCTGAGGTCCACTCTGAGGTTCACTCTGAGGTTCACTCTGAGGTCCACTCTGAGGTCTACTCTGAGGTCTACTCTGAGGTCCACTCTGAGGTCTACTCTGAGGTCCACTCTGAGGTCCACTCTGAGGTCTACTCTGAGGTCCACTCTGAGGTCTACTCTGAGGTTCACTCTGAGGTCCACTCTGAGGTCTACTCTGAGGTCCACTCTGAGGTCTACTCTGAGGTCTACTCTGAGGTTCACTCTGAGGTTCACTCTGAGTTTCACTCTGAGGTCCACTCTGAGGTCCACTCTGAGGTCCACTCTGAGGTTCACTCTGAGGTTCACTCTGAGGTCCACTCTGAGGTCCACTCTGAGGTCTACTCTGAGGTCCACTCTGAGGTTCACAGTCGGTGACGCTCAGCGGCTTCGTCTCCATGTTGTTCCCACGCTGAGGCCGAGCAGGGACCGGTCCAATCGGAGCCAGGGCTCAGCCGCTGAGTTTCCTTCTCAGAGATGATTGGAGATTTGATTCCCGAGCTCAAATAATTCACCTTGAGCGGCAGACCTTATTAGAGCGTTTGCCATTTTTGCGTCTAGACGTGTTGTTGCGTCGACTACACATGTAATCTCGACAGGGGTCCACTTCGCACCATGTTCTGAGGGAGCACACCATGACCATGGTGATGTCATGTTTCAGAGAAGTTGATTGGTCCGTGGACGGAGCTTTTCTACTGAACCACGAAGCAGGATTCATGGTCATCAGGTAACTTCCGGTTAAATTCAGAGAACCTACTCCAGTTTAAGTTGGCGATAAGAGATCAACTGTCCGTCATATGTAAAAATATATATTTATCTATTTATTAATATATAGTTACCTTCTTGATGAGTTCAGTCCAGCTCCAGGCGCTGATTTCTCCGTTTCCGGTGCTCAACAGGAAACAGTCGGTGGAGAGAAGAGAGAAGATCGGACCTTCATGAGCTGAAGAGACGACAAGAGAACAAAGTCAAACCTGAAACAACCGAACTCATCTGACGTCACAACACGAGGAAGTGGACGACTCGCCTGTGAAGGTCAGAACCGGTTTCTGACTCAGTGCTGTGGCGTCTGGACTCAGAGCTGCAGACAGACTGAAACAACAAAACAACTATTTAACAGATCAACACAACATCGCAGATTCAGCTCCAGTGTAACTCTCAGTCTCACCTGAAGAGGGCGATCTCACCGTAGTTGTTTCCAGCCGCCAGGAAGCGGCCGCAGGGAGAGAAGCTCTGAGAGAAGACGGACATGTGGAGGAGCTGGAACAGAAACAGCACCTCTCTTGTGAACCGTATTATTACACCACATTAAAGGTTCAGTGTGTAGAATGAAGTGACATCTAGTGGTTAAGTTTCATATTGCAGCTGAACACTCCTCACCCGCTCCCCCCCGCCCCTCCAAACATGAAAGAGAACCTGCGATAGCTTCAGAAGTCATAGAAACTCAAAAGGTTCAGTTTGTCCAGTCTGGGCTACTGTAGAAATCATGGCTGCCTCCGCAGAGAGGACCCGCTCTATAAAGTCTGTGTATGTATATATATATATATACACAATATGTAAATATAGGTATTTATATAACCAACTGCAGCACCACCTGCTGGTTGTTCCAATAACAGGAGCTTATCAATGATCAAAGGAGTTGATCAGTCGATCAACAGAATGAATCTGCAGCTATCTCAGATAATCAATAAAGGATTTATCATGGCTTTTTATGTTTTGTCACAACGTTAAAATGTTTGGGTTAAAAACTAAGATGTTGCAACTAATCGATAAACCAAAGATCAGTTACTGTTCGATATTCAACTACTTCTGTCTAAAGTCAGTGATTTGATCAGAACCACGAACAGAATCAGTTTCTCCTAAAAAAGATGATTCCGCAGTTTGGTCTCAGATTCTCTGTGAAGTCCGAAGAACGATGAAAACGACCGTAGAGGAGAAGAAGGAGGAGAACAAGAAGAAGAAGAAGAAGAAAAACAAGAACAAGAAGAAGAAGACAAAGCGCCCAACCAGCACATTTCATCTTGCTGGTTTCGCAGCTCACTGGTTTCGCAGCTCACTGGTTTCGCAGCCCGGTCACTGGGCAGCTGGACTCGGATGAAGAAGCTCACCTCCACTGGATCCATTCTGCTGCTCAGTCGCGATGAACCCGCACAAATATCACAACAGGTCGACGCGGCGCAAAGTGGGAAACGCTCCTATTCAGACGAGGACTGATGACGTATGTACTAACGCAAAGTACCCTGGGATATGTAGTGCAGCGCTGTACTGCAAGTTAAGGGAAATATAGAATGGAAAAGAACATGAATAATACTATTAATAATTAATTGATGAGATATTAAATTTAACAATATTATTTACTGTTATAAACCTAATTTACAATGATTATGTGCTATATAATGTGTATAAACATATACATGTAATAAATGTGAGCAGCATATTGATAATAATATTCATTATTATTAATCATAACAATAACGATTATTAATATAAAATAATATTTATTATATAGAATCAAAATGATAATCATGAAGACAATTCTTCACCATCATCACCGCCATCATCTTCTTCTTCAGCATCATCATCATTCTCATCACCATAATCTTCATCATCATCATCATCATTTTCATCATTATCACCATCATCATAATCATTTTCTTCATTTTCATCATCATCATCTTCTTCATTTTCATCATCATCTTCTTCATCATGATCATCATCATTTTCATCATTATCACCATCATCATAATCATCTTCTTCATTTTCATCATCATCATCATCATTTTCATCATTATCACCATCATCATCATCATCTTCTTCATTTTCATCATCATCTTCTTCATCATCATCATCATCATCATCTTCTTCATAATCATCTTCTTCATCATCATCTTCTTCATCATCATTTTCATCTTCATCATCATTTTCTTCCTCTTCGTCTTCATCTGTCTCGGTTATTCTCTGCAACGCGCGGAAACCCGCGCTGCCGCTCTGCCGCGCGGTGCCGCGCCGCTGCTGCAGCTGCGCACAGTGACGCGCTGCCGGGTGCGCTCCGCTAGCAGCGGCAGGAAGTGAGTGTCTGAGCGGCGGAGGGGAAAGACCCGAGAACCCGGAGTCTGCGGTGGAGCGGGAGGAGGAGAGATAAAGAACCATGTCTAATCCGTGAAACGTGCCCATTCTGCAGCTCCGCGCCGTGCATCGTCCACCCGGCGGCCACAGCGGCCATCAGAGGGGTGAGTGAGGAGCGTTTCTCGGCATAACACCGAGGTTTGTGTGCGCGGGGCCGCGGTCTGTTTGTCCACATCTTTGTGTAGCTCAGGATTAGCCTCGGGATGCTAATGCTAGCTGAAGCGCAAACCTCTAGGAGCCCTCGCGGCAGCCGCAGCTTCACCTGCGGGCGGCGTGGGTGCGGTGTGTGGGTGCGGTGTGGATGCACACGTGCGTGTTTAAATCCACGCAGCTGCGTGATTGTTATGTTTTTATTTAGTTGTGAAACCTTCTGATGGCGGGGGGAGGGTGCTAACTAGCCATGTGCTAATGCTAACGCTAGCTCGGCCGTGTCTGTTTTCACCGTTTTATTCACGAATCGTTCGGCCGTGACGGAGCGCATCGCCCCGTGTGGTTCCCTCTGTGCGGCCGCGTCGTGTTTCCAGCGGCCGGACGATTCCCGGTCGCTGGGTGTAGCCGATGTGCGTACGGGCTGTGTGGGGGTAAGAAAGCGACGCTAGCTCGTTAGCATGGGGGAAAATGGCTCGCTGATCGAAAGCCATTTTCCGATGGAGATGGGGTCTCGGTGAAAGTGGCTGATGGCCGCAGGTTCAGTCGCGCTCTGCGTGGAGCATCATGTCGGACATCCATGGCTGAAACGACGCGGCTGTTCGTGGATCACAATCGCGCTCGGTTCCCTTCCTCGGCCGGCCGGGGCTCGGATGTCACTCCTGCGGGTAAATCGGGGGTCGGTAGAAGGAAATGTCGGCGGCGATCTTCCGCTTTGTCCCGAGGATTCCGTGCTGGGGCTGAACCGACAGGAGACGGGCCAAGGTCAGGGAGTCCTGCGGCTCCTCCTCGGCCTGATGGAGCGAGGAGGAGCCGCAGGAGGATCCAGGGTTTCAGATGTTTGTGGAGAATAAACGTGTTTCCTGCTGTTTGTATGAAGCTGTTTACATGAGCAGAGAGGACGATGATTGGCTGCTGATCCAAACGATGATCGATCACATCGGTGCGTCTCGTGTGGATTAAACAGGTTTAAAGTTTAAAACTAACCAGTGTGCTCAGCTGCTGTTTAGATGTTCTATTCTACTAAAACACAAAGGTACTCAACCCCCGTAGCTCTGATGTGAATTTGTGCAAAGTGCAACTTTGTGTAAGGGAGTTGTGTCATGTTATGAACATACTGATGTTTAACTCAGGCTTAATCTGAAATGATGGAAATTAAAGAGACATTTTACAGAATGACATTAACTATATTTAACAATTAGTTATTATCAGGGAATCCGCTACTGATGTGTAATAATAAAATGTATGATTAAAAAGAGTCGGTTGTCGGTCAGAGTCCCAACACAACAATGTTCAGTTTATAATTAAAGATAATCACATGTGCAGGTATTAAAGAATTGTATTGATTGTTAAAGCTCGATCAAAAGGTGTGAGTGTAATAAACATCTTTCCTACATCGTTTATTCTGTGAAATAATACTTTCCACTGCAAAGTACTTTCGTCTACACTCTTCCATATACA
Source organism: Platichthys stellatus (assembly GCA_016801935.1). Taxonomy (NCBI): domain Eukaryota; kingdom Metazoa; phylum Chordata; class Actinopteri; order Pleuronectiformes; family Pleuronectidae; genus Platichthys; species Platichthys stellatus. The sequence goes on from CM028862.1 coordinate 282,273, forward strand.
GAATACACATTTGTCACAGTAACTGAATGTGAAAACTTTAAATTGAAAACTAGGTTATAATGTGACGGAAAGTAATTTCTGAATTTGAATCTCTGTTAGGATTAAAATCCAAAGTGTTTCACGTCAAACATCTGGATGATTTGTGAGGTCTGGTGTGTCGGACACAACAAACCTCCAGTAGAATATCACCTGTTTGATTTATGTCAATATATCAGATGTCCTCAGGACGGAGACTTTCTCCGGAGTTTGTCTTTCACACATGAACAAGGTGTTGTTCAGGTGAAGGTGCAGCACACAGAGGCAGAGAGGAACATGAATTCCACTGCAGAGATCATGGGAGTTCTTTCTCCAGCACATGACACAGGAGGCGGCTCTTAAAACCAAAATCTTGACATCTACGTCTGTGAAGGGATGTCACGAGAACCGATACTTACGATACCTTTCGATACTAAAATATCAAAACACAGACAATGCCCATTTTTTTGACGCACCGTAAGAACCGTGAGCACCGATGCCGGCTGTTAGCATCGGTGCTGCGCCTCTTCTGGAGCTGCGGCGCTGATCTCTGAGCAGCTGAGACAAAAATTGGCATCGAGAATCGTGTTATTTTACTGGTATTGGCACCGACTACTGAATTTTTGGTATCGAGACACCCCTGCGTCTGTGGCTCTGCCTTTTCACAGTGAAAATCCATATGCTTGTCAGTTAATACATCACTTCCTGTCTCGGTCGGCTGCTCCACCACTCACCTGAAGAATGTGAACGAGTCCATGCAGAAAACTTCCTGTTGCAGGTAAAGTCCGGACCAAATTCTCCGGACTTTATCCGCAGGTGATGTCTAAAAAGATGGACACAGGCTTCAGCTACCACCCTCCCACACAACTCCCTCCCCTTTGACTTCCTCTACACCTATGCAGTATTTTCCCAGAGAATTTTTAGAAGGAAACATGGAAAGTCTTTCAGAGGTTTATCAGAAGGAGTGAGTGTGTGTGAGTGTGTGTGAGTGTGAGTGTGTGTGTGTGTGTGTGTGTGTGTGTGTGTGTGTGTGTGTGTGTGTGTGTGTGTGTGTGTGTGTGTGTGTGTGTGTGTGTGTGTGTGTGTGTGTGTGTGTGCGCGCGTGTCAGAGCAGATTAACATGGTGGCCTGTTGTAATCTGGTATAGATTACAGATGATCTTGTTACAGCTGTCTCAGCCATTGACTCACTTAAATCAATTTGGTTCTTTGAGAACTATTGATCTGATTAGTGACTTGTAAATTGACTCTGTGTGTAGTAACGTGCACTAACACATTTTAATTATCTCCCAGCTCCAACTTTACATATTACTTTATTTATTCTTCAGCAGGTGCATTTGTGTTTCGACCAAATTACTGAATAATAGATAATCTTGATAACAGAGGTTTGAACCCTCACTAGTCTCAAGTGTCAACGACTCAAATGCACAACTGCTTTTTCATGGATTAATATCTGTTTATAGAATCAGTCACACAAATATGAACTCCCTTTGCTATTTAGAAAGTACTTAAAAGTATTATAGATTGTTGTTATTTAAAGTGTGCTGTAATAAACAAAATAAGGTTAGGCGTATGTGCTGCACCTAAAGCTTAAAAGGACTAACTCAGATTTCAGCCTTTACTGTATCAAGGTGGCCCCTCCTGTCCCCCCCCCCCAAAGGCCGGCGCATGCTTCTGGGTTTTCACGGGCCCCTTCCGTGCGTCGCCCTTTGAGAAGCATGAATGACAACGAGTCCTTCGACACCGCTGCGTGAAAAGCCGCAGACGCAGTTGCAGAAGCATGTGCCGGCCTTGAGCAGCACCACTGCATAGAGGCCATTACGCCGCAGGTCAAAAAGTGACATTGCTCCTCTGCTGTTTTCTAATCATCACACTTACAACTGAGCTTTATCAACACCTGCTGAATTCATATTTATGTTCCTGGATAGACGGCGTCGCTTCTTCTGCCACAATGAAGTAAAAACATTGTGTTACGTCGTAATCTGCGAAAAGAACTTGTGGCTGTGTGTGTGTTCGTCTCTGTCCCTCTTCACACACGAACTGATAACCACGTGTATTATTTATGTTATTAATCGATGATGTCAGATCATAGGTCACTTTAGCCTGATGTCCTGACGTCTTGTGTTGTGTCGCAGGTTTAATGTCTCTCATAAACTGAAGAGCAATTAAAACAATCACAAAGAAAACATCCTGTACGCCCTAATAACTTGTGATATGTCATGGTGTTTATTGTTAAAGTGTTAATTGAGGGCATTTGGTACAGAGTAAATGACCTTCTTCTGGTCGGAGACCTTCTGAGTGTTGGGGGGGGGGGGCAGCGCAGCTCAGTGTGGGGGCAGAGCGTCATCCTCTTTACACTGTAAACAAAGGTGTGTCCTGCAGAGGGCTGTCAGTTGTGACTGGTGTTGAAATCCTTGAAATCACATAATGCTTTATGAGGTAAAAAGATCAGCATGTTGAATAATGTTTCACTATCGTACATGTTTGAGAAATGTGGTATTGTTGTCTGTTAAATTCTCAGAGGAACTTCAGTGTTTTTTTTTTTTTTTAAATAAAAGTTAAAGTTTAAATGAAGACTCTTAAAGTTTGTTTTCTTCTTGTCTTCACAGTGAGACCGACCCTAACAGGGTCTCCACCTCCGAGGGTGGGTCCTGATTGGCCGGACCAGCGCTGGTGGCTCTTGGGGAAAAACTGGCTGCCATCTTTGACCTCCACCGAAGAGCTAAGCCCAACTGTTCCTCCTCCACCCCCCTTACATCACTGTTCATTGCTCTGTTGTGAACCGTGAATCCCTCCAACTGATTTGCTTTAGAGTACTATGGCAATGCATGATATGAGTCGTGCCAAGGGATACCCCTGTAAAGAATGTGATATGGTTTGCCCGAGTACTCCAAGTCTTCTAGAACATATGAAAGCACATTATCAGCAAGAAGAGACTGGACGTTTTGAGTGTGAACAGTGTGGCCGAATTTACAAGCACGCAGCTAGCTTAGCTAATCACAAAAAGTCTCACGAAGTGGGTTCCTTCCAGTGCCCTGTTTGTACCCGTACCCTACCCAACGCTGTAGCTTTGAAGAACCACCTTCGTATCCACACATTGTCTCCCAGTAGCGCGCACACAGAAGAAGAGAGCGAAGAAGTACCTGAAGACACAGGCCACGACGAGAGGGACTACGGCCTCGCCCAGGACCTCTCCGACGGGTTTGGCCGCTCCCATTTGAATAATAGTGGCATGGGACATAGTGTCCTACAAAGCCACGAAACAGAGGAACACGGAAAAAAAGGTTCTCCTGAATCCGACGACGCTTGGGACAGACCGTTCAAGTGCGATCAGTGTGACAGAACCTACCGGCATCACGGTAGTCTGGTGAACCACAAGAAGTGTCACCAACAAGGAACTTTTAAGTGCTCTGTGTGTTTCAAACAATTCAGCAACCTGGCTGCCCTAAACAGCCACGAGAGAACTCACTCGAAGTTCAAGACTCCCGGGGCGTCAATGGTGAGCAGCAGTGGTAGTGGCAGTAGCGGCAGTCAGTCATCCCAGAGCGAGGACACCACCTCGTGTTTCTGCCACCTCTGCCAGGTAGCCCTGCCAAATAAAGCTGATTTTCAGGAGCACATCCTGCTGCATAACACAGCCTCCCCCATCGGCCTGCCCCGCAGTTTCCCAGGCATCATGCCTCACAATCTGAGTGCAGTTCGATCCCCAGCATACACACCAGCCCTGGGGGACCCTTTGCCTCTGCCGCCCCTGCCCACTGAGAAAAGAGGTCCCTATGACCCTATCATGGGCCCTCCAGTCAACAATCCCATCTACACGTGTGCATACTGTGGGGCAGGACACCCAGATCTGGAGACCTTGAAAGTCCACTATTTAACCCATGATCCCCACCCTGCTTCCCATGGGCAGGACGGATCCATCCTCAACTCTGACACACTAAGTTCTGGATCACAGGGCTCAGTATCTTCTCCATCTGGAGGCCGTGTGCCCCAGGCCCATTCTCCAGATGATGGAGAGCGCCGCTTTAAGTGTGGGGAGTGTGGAAAAAGTTACCGGCATGCAGGAAGCCTCGTGAACCACAAACGTTGCCATCAGACAGGCCACTACCAGTGCACCATCTGCTGTAAGCAGTACCCTCACCTGGCAGCACTACACAGTCACCTACGAAGCCACAAGGGACGTTCCTCAAACCAGCCTATTAATAACGACAGCAATGACTGGCTATCTCCAGAGCCACTAACTCTGGACTCCCAGCAGAGCTATGTCCAGGAAGGCAGTGGTGCCACCACTCCAATCTCACTGCCAGGGAATCTCGGTGATGCTGCCCACTTTGTACCAGATGGTGGTCACAGCAGTGGGTTGGACTCTCTTGAGTTTCATGATCGTTTTGATGGCAGCTCACTTTCCCAGAGCAACTCAGCGCACCGTCAGGCTGACCGACATGTGTGTGCTGACTGTGGTGAGATGTATGGAGATGTATCAGGCATCAAGTCACACATGTGTCCCCGCCATGGCCAGCAGCCACAGCAACAAGGCAATATGTCCAATGGTTTCATAGGGAACATGAACTATCACAGCTCAAGTGGAACCTCATTGCCTGCTGGAAGTTCCAGTAACTTGAAAGAAGGCGGCAGCCAACGACAGTACTCCCAAAGCGGAGGAAAGAGAATGGGGAACAGTGACAAAGGTGACGAGGATGATGGTGAAGTGTATCAGTGCTCTGTGTGCGGTAACCACTATGCCAGCCTCAGAGCTCTTAGGAGCCACTTGCGTAGCCACGCCAACAACCCAACAGGACCAGGACCTTCCAACCTGGAACAGGATTGGAGAATGATCTGCTCTACCTGTGGCCAGAGCTTCTCCAGGAAGCAGGACCTCCTGAATCACCAGTTGGTCCATGGCCCCCAAAGGCCAGATGGTCAGCAACAGAGTATTGCAAGCAGCTCAGCTAATGGCAATGACAAGATGGATGGGCGCAACCACATTTGTGTTGACTGTGGCATGTTTTTCGCTGACCGCCACCACCTAATCACCCACCTTTGTCCTGGTAAGAATCGGGCCAGTTCACTGAGCAAGCAGGGCCTGAACGGAGCCAAAGGGATGTCTGGAGGAGATGGTGTTGGTGGTGGGGTTGCTGGAGGCAGCCGTGATGTTGGTGGTGATGGACGCAGGCCTATGGTTGACCAAAGTGACAAGCCCCACAAGTGTGACCAGTGTGGACGAGGATACAGACACCCCTGCTCACTCCTCAACCACAAGAAGTCACATAAAACTGGTGTTTTTCGCTGCTTGGTTTGTCAAAAACGCTACTACAACCTGCTGGCTCTCAAGAATCACCAAAGGACCCACTTTGACCTGAAAAGGTAGGTCCCCGATTTTTTTGCAATTTTCTGTCAAATCTTGTACATTTTAAAGACAATGCAAATTTTTACCAATATGTAAAGAAATGTTTCAAATGCTGACTGAGTTTGGCATTAGGGTAAGAAATGTTTTAGTTACACTTTATGACAAGTGGATGAGTTAAGTTGTAGCTGTGGTTTGTGCTAAATTCCAATACAGACATGTCCCACAACTGTTGGTAAATATTGGACATTTACTTTGTGGATTCTGTGTTAACCATGACAGTCATTGTGTCGAGTTAACTATTTAATTCCATCTTGGTCAATTCTCCACACTCGTAATTTATTTTAGATTTGTGATTTTTCTAAAGGCTGTCTGCCACAGTTTATATTCAGATTTTTAACTATAGTGAGTGATCATAGCAATATCCTCTCGCTGCCAACTCTAGAAGGACTAGGACTTTAATAAAATAATAGCCTCCACAAAGAGTCACATTAAATATCACTGCTAACCTGATATTGGTTGAAGATAATTGGTTTCTTAATTCTTTTGTTTTTTCTTCCTGTCTACCCATCCCTGCTGCAGGCACAAGTGTGAAGAATGTGGTAAGGCTTTCAAGATCCAAAAGCAGCTGATAAACCACCTCCGGCTCCACGAGGAGCATCGGGCCAAAGGTCTCGTCCGGACTGGCCCAAACGGTTCCCGCTTCCAGCAGGCTGGCCCATCTCAAATGCAGACTATGAGAGGAGAGTCATCGAAGGGCCAGGTAATGGGTGTCAAATACAACCATCAAGGGTTCAAGAAACCCTACTCTTCAGCTGGAACTTCCAGACCTCAGAAGTTTGACCCTTCTGAAAGTGGACGGCGGCCTTTTGCCTGTGAAGAATGTGGAAAGACATATCGACATGCAGGCAGTCTAGCCAATCACAAGAACCTTCACAAAATTGGAGAGTACCACTGCAATGTTTGCAACTCTACGTACCCCAACAGGCTAGCAATGAAAAACCACCTACGTCTCCACTTTGCCCAGAAGAAACATAACTGCCAAGAGTGTGGGAAGGGCTTCCGCACTCAGAGACAGCTAGCTACCCACTCTACAGCTGGCCTGTGCAAAGGCCCGCAGGGCCCTGGGGCCCAGATGGATTTTGAGTGCGATGGCTGCTGTGAAGGCTTTGCTACGGCTGATGAGCTTGCCGCCCATGACTGCCCAGCCCAGCACCTGCCTTCGTCCTCCTCCACCAACAGCTCCACCAACATCAGCATGGAGAGAAGTTCTGTTGACCTGGACTCTGATGAGAGACCCTACGCCTGTGACCTGTGCAGTTGCGCCTACAAACATGCAAGCTCCCTGCTGAACCACAAGCACACCCACAAGACAGGCAACTTCCGGTGCAATTTCTGCGACAAGCCCTACACTAATTACATGGCGCTGCGGAACCACATGCGCATCCACACACAACGGAAGAAGCACATCTGCCACACATGTGGGAAAGCCTTCCGGCTGGCCAGGTTCCTCCGCAACCATCAGAAAGTCCACGAGGAGGGTGCTACCCCCTTTGGCTGCCCCAGCTGTGGGAAGAGTTTCCAGGGGAGGTCCGGTCTGGCCAGGCATCGCTGCGGGGAGAATCAGGTAGGCATGGAAGTCAGGAGGAAGGCCACTGCACCCACGGGAGAGGGCGAAGAATGTCGGTACACGTGAGTTCTCGTCAGTTATTTGTGATTCTTCGAAGTTGAAAAAAGTAGTGAAGATAAATTTAGATCTCTACATGTCTATTACAGGTATATGATCTCCAATCCGGCTTCCTTGGGACCATACGCGTGCCGGAATTCGGATTTTTCTGAAGTTTGGACAAATTGAATTAGTGGAGAGACCAGATAAGTCAAACCCGTTTGCTTTCAGTTAGCATATATCACACACTCAAGTTTTTTAGGGTACTTACAATCAAACATTACATGTTTAATGTTTTCATGCTGTTTTCTTAGCACATTTTGTCACAGATTTGTAGAATTGTTTGTGTAGCACATTAGCAAAATCTTAAGCATTGATGTTGTGTGTTCCTCACTCTTGCTCTGATGTTGACTGTAGTTTTTGATTTGTGTGTTTGTTTTCTTTAGTTAGAATAAATTTACTGGCCATTTATTAGCCTACACGCTGCAGTATTGTGATGGGACATTGCGATTGTCTTGGCAAATTGAAGTCACAGGGAGGATTAGGAAGTATTTGGAGCTAGCTGCACTGCACATGTCTAGAGGTTCATGGATTCTTTACTACTGCACATTTGCTGCACGCAGCTACATTCTGACATGATTGAGGTTCTTGGGGTATGTTTGATTGGTTTGCATCCTATATTCAGAACCAGTAATCACCCAAAAGAAGGTGGTGAAGTGTCAGGAAATTGTTCTCAGTTGTGAAAGAGGCTGTTTGAAGCTTGTGTCCATTTGTGCAGTGCAGGGAGCAGCAGATACCTCCCAGTTCCCTACGTGTATCCCACTTAGTCCATAGTTTCTCCCATGTCCCTTCCTTCCTCACCCACCCGGCAGCCCTCTCCCTATGACCTATCTAGCAATCATAACTTTAATTGGTACACCACTTTGTTATAGTCTTCTTAAAAAGCTTAAAGCCGGATTTCAGATCATATACCTGTATGTACAACATCTTAGATGATGACTAGTTAAAATGTTTCAGTGATTCTGAAAAATAAAGTGGTAACCAGTAACCTGAGATTAATTTGGCTAGAATAATGAAAACAAACAACCGCCTTCCGTTGCTAATCTCTTTTTCTTTCCTTCTGGCCCTCCTCCCCTTCCCACCCCCCCTCTTGTTTTACGTCTTTGTATCTGCACAGATGTGATCAATGTGGCCGCTCCTACCGCCATGCCAGCTCCCTCCTCAACCACAAGAACACCCACACCGTCGGCATCTACCACTGCGCTGTGTGCCTCAAGACCTATTCCAACCTGCTTGCCCTGAAAAACCACCGCCGTATCCACTCGGAGACACGGCGCCACCGTTGCCATGATTGTGGCAAGGCCTTTCGTGTTTCCTCCCAGCTCTACAACCACCGCAGAGTCCACCAGAAGCAACGGGAACTGACATGCCGGTCCTGCCAACGAGCCTTTCCTACACAGTCCAGCTTCAGACTCCACATGGAGATCACCCATGGCCAGACACCACAGCCCCGCCAGCCCAGAGCCCAGCAGCCCCGACCAGGGGGCTCCCAGGAGTTGGGCTGGGGGTCAGGCCTGGACATCACCTTGATGCAAGAGCAAGGACTCAACCCAAGCAGCGTCGCCAAAGCCCGCAGTCGTGGGGGCAGCAGTGAGGTCATCAAGTCCCATGTCTGTGGTCAGTGTGGGCGGTCTTACCGCCACGCCAGCTCCCTCCTCAACCACAAGAACAGTCACAAGACTGGCACCTACTTCTGCAACTCCTGCCAGAAAGAGTTCCCCAACCTGATGTCCCTCAAGAACCACCGCCGGATTCACACAGAGCCCAAACGCTACCAGTGCCCGGACTGCGGCAAGTCCTTCCGTGTGTCCACACAACTCATCTGCCACCGCCGCATTCACACCAAGGAAAAGCCGTTCTCCTGCCAGCACTGTGATAAGCACTTCTCCTCCAAGTCCAACCTGAGGCACCACATGAAGGTGCACTGGAGCGGCTCAACGGCGCCCCCTCCCATGGCCATGGGTGCGCCCAACTTCCTGGGTATGCCCGGTGGCCCATTCATATAAGCTTTGGGATGAGTGGGGGAGGGACTGTTGGTTGTGGGGGTCAAATGGGGGGAGGAGGGGGGGCAGTCACATGCAAAGGTTTCTGGAGGTGCCAACACTGCTCTTCCTCCTGCTCATGCTCCTCTTCCTCATTTCCATGTGTGGCTGTGGTGTGTGAGTGAAAGACATTGTGTGTCAGTCCTGGTCCTACATGACGTGAACATAACCAAACCCAAATGGACGCCACACACACACACTCACTCTGACACTCGGCTGAAAGGAAGACGTGCACATACACTCACACGTCTCTAGTATCTCTCTAAACTTCACGAGCCGAGGCTTATTCACGGATGTTCCCAGAAGGCCATGCAACTGTCACTCTCAGAAGGACTGACTGACGGGGGCAGGGGGGCAGGCTCATGGACTGCAGACAGACATGATGTAGTTTTTATCAGCTGCATGGACTTCACTACGCCTCCCTCCTGCATGTTGCCCTCTAACACTGAGCTTCTTCCTCGCTCTGGAACATCAACGAGGATTTGGGCCACAGACCCTGAGCTGAGTCCAGACTGCTCCAGACCAGCTCGTGAACACTGAGTCCTGTGGTTGTGACGGTTTGACAGACTGAGCTGCTGTGAGGGTCTGATGCCTTCTTTTCTAATGAGACATCGTGTCCGTCTCAGTGTCTCGAGTCAACCGGTGTCAGTGTTGTTTATGATGAAGTTTGTGGGGAGTTTTGTTCTCAATGGAATTTTCTCTTGTTGCCTTCGTCACAATGTTTTTAATCCATATTCTGACCGAGGTGGTCCGAACCAAGTCCAGACTGTTTTTATCCTAGTGACCAATGTGTTGATGCAGAGGAGGTTCTGGTCAAGTTTGGCTTCTTTCTCTTTTGTCCCTGAATGGTTTGACAGCGACACAGCGAAGACTTGTGTGAGTTTTTCTGGTTGAGGAGAAGATGCTTTGGTCCCTGAGGGTTTACTGTAACTGTATGTGTGTGTTTGATGAGCTTCATGCTTTTGCAGCTTCCACGTTCACCACTTCCCGATGCCTCATTCTCACTTCTGGGTTTAACAGCAGGACGTCATGCATTCAGCTTTCTACATGATGTCACTGCAGCCATGTGTTGACGTGACTTTCTGCTTCGAGCTGTTGACTGTAGTTGAGTAGAAAATAACCACACCTCCATTCCACAGGAAACCCAATGAGGCGTTAACGTGAGCAAACATTTTCATGTAGACGAGGTTTTCCCCGCTACGCTGCAGAACGACTCGGGATTATAGGTAGCAGTGGGCGGGGCCACGTCACCGATCAGAATGATCTGTGTTTTCAGAGCTTCTCTCAAAGATGGTGTAAAGGTAAACTAGCTCAATCCGGTTCTTACTGTGCGTACACTGAGGCTAGTCGTCACGCTGTGTGATGATGATGTTTGTTAATAAAGGAGAACCCGTTATCCTGGGTCGTATTTTCTATGTTGTCGGTGTAAATGATTGACAGGGACAAACTGGAAGACTCAATGAGCTGCTGTGATGTCATCAGGGCTGAACCAATGACAGGTGGGATATGATGCCACCAGGAATCATAGAGACAGCCCTGTTTGATGACATCACAGCAGCTGTTTCCAAGTTAACCCTTGAATCATTCACAGCGTCCACATGGAAACAAGGCGGCTCAGCTCAGAGTCAGTTGGTGGAACATCAGGTCTCTGGTCTGTTCCTCCGACTTGTTACTGTAGGACGTGAAGTGGCAGCTGGAGGAGGAACTCTGATGACGACAGGAAGCTGTAAATGTGTTGTGTTGTAATCTTACCTTCAAGTCCTGTTATACGAAGGAAAAGACGACAGATCATTGTGGTAATGCATTTATTTATATTATCCTCATATTATTATCATTAACACGTGTAATGGACGGCACTAGTCTTTAGGATGTGAGTTTAGAGCTTTGTTGATGTATCACCCCCCACCCCCCACCCCATCCCTCTGTTCTGTGAAGATGACAGAACCGTGGATGGACACTGAGACTGAAGATTTAAGGAACTGGAACGTCAGAATGGAAAGTGTTTTTTTACCCAGTGATGTTGTGACGCTCTTGGTCAAAGCTTCCCATCATCCCTTTCTTCCATATTTATCTCTTCTTTCCCCCCCCCCCCCCCGTTTCACAGAAATCAAACTGGCGTTGAAAAGGGACGACTTGGTGATTCTCAGTCCTCATCATTTGAACCTTTTTTATGTTTCATGGTAACCTCTTGTATTTATTGATGTTATTTTCTCCCTTTTTTATTTAAAATCGTTTTTGACTGTGTGTTTAAAACCAGCTTGTCAGCGTTTCCACCAGCACTGGTGCTAGTTTGAAAAAAGATGAAAAGTCAAAGGTGTGCAGTGACCGTCAAGTGCTGTAGGAGTCATGTGATCTAGACACAGAAATAACTGTACATTCTCTATTTTTATTTTTACATTTGCTTCCTTCACCATGTTTGGTTTTATTTTATTTTTAAATATAAAATTTTCCCAGCCTGCATTTAAATAGTTTTTAGAGAAGAAAAAGAAAACGTTTGGTTTGGAACTATAACTCTTTTTTTACTTTAAGTTCTAACTTTTGGTTTCCATGCATATATGTAACGCTTATTATACACTTTTATAAACTATGTTTTGATAATTAATTTCTTAACAGAAGAACTTGTCCATATACTATAACCCTTACTGCTGAGTACTGAAAATAAATAGCTGAAAAAACCCAGAGTGTTTTCAATGCCCTTCAGTGGTCACTTTTAGGTACAGCTGGTCAGAGTAACACAGATGACCTTTAACCTCTGACCTTTAGGTTCTTCTTGCCACATGGTGATGAACTGCTGCTGTTGAGTTTAGAAGTTATTAAACCTATAGACTGTATATAATGTGCATCAGTGACTGTATATAAAGATGATCAGTGACTGTGTATAAAGACAATAAGTCACTGTATATAAAGATGATCAGTGACTGTATATAAAGACGATTAGTGACTGTATATATAGACAAACCCTGATAGGGGGTGTTGATTTTGAACTCTTGGCGATCTTAAACTTTCTTTTCTCTCAGATTTGAGTCCGGTGACGTCGCCCAGTGGTTCCAGGAGCTTCCCCTGTGGTCAGTGTGGGCGGTCTTACCGCCACGCCAGCTCCCTCCTCAACCACAAGAACAGTCACAAGACTGGGACCTACTCGTGCAACTCCTGCCAGAAGGAGTTCCCCAACCTGATGTCCCTCAAGAACCACCGTCGGATTCACACCGAGCCCAAACGCTACCAGTGCCCTGACTGTGGCAAGTCCTTCCGTGTGTCCACAGCGCTTGTCTGCCACCGCCGTCTCCACACCAAGGAGAAGCCGTTCTCCTGCCAGCACTGTGATAAGCGCTTCTCGTCCCGGTCCAACCTGAGGCACCACATGAAGGTGCACTGGGGTGGTCTGCCGCTCTCCAGAGGGACGTCGTCCGCCTTCCTCACCGTCCCCTCCAGATCCTTCCAGATATGATGTGTCCTGACCCGGTGACACAACGGCCACGCACCTCATCACTGCCCCCTGGAGGCCGGGAATCTGACCTCTGCTCAAAACTTCATGTTGAAATATATACAATCAAATATATGACTGAAAAACCTCACAGGATTTGTGTGGAATCGAGTCTTGGCTCCAGGTGGTTTTAAATGATAGTGAGAAAAAAATAATTATGGATCTTTAATGTTTCCATTAGATCCAACTTACCCCTTTGTGCACAGCTGTTGGTCCATGAACACCTAAATATTTAAACACAAACTTTATTATGAAACAAATGTCATTTTTTCATCAATAGAAATCTACATATAAACTAGAATGTCTGTGGAGCAGCAGCAGGTTGTCGGGTCCGACTCGTTCAAATGGGAACCTCCAGGCAGAGCCTGTAGAGCAGCAGGAGGAGGTGGAGCCTGTAGAGCAGCAGGAGGCAGGACATGACGTATAAACTCTGCTGTAGACAGATCAGTGTTGTTGTTTACAGCTCATCCACATCACACATTTTACCAGGAGACTGCAGGAGAAGATCCAGAACATGTCCAAAGACACTGACTCAGACATTTGTTCTCACATAGGGAACCTTTAGAACACGTGAGGAACCTGCCGAACATGTCAGGAACACGTCTGTGGCTCAGTTCACGTGTAAAAACATCTAGTTTCAGATCCAAAATCAGGATTTTTTTTTATTTTTATCTCAACAAAAATCATTTTCAGACTTTCTGCAGCCTCGTATTGTTCAGGAACAGTTTGTTTCCACTTATGAATAACGATGATGTGTAATAACTCGGTTGAGCTCTTTTCTCGGCTGGAGGTGAACCAGTTGTTTCCTGAGACTTGTGGACATTTTATACGACTCAACAGAAAACAGTCAACATTGCTTCTCCTGTAATTCTGACGCTGGGAAACTGTTTCCATCGAAGTTCATGTACTTCAACTTTTAACTTTTATTCGGCCTCCACAGACCAGTACAGGTGCATTATGGGTCTTGAATTTTTCATGAACGACAGTTTCTGAAGCACTTGTCATATCATAGTTCTTGACCTCAATGTTTTTGTGATCGCATGTTGACTTGAAGTTGACGATAAACTGACGACACATTTTTGTTCTTAACATTTGTAAAAAAAACTTCGAGCTGCAGCAGTAGCATGTTGTAACGTGTTGTCATGGTCTTCACTCAGATCTTACAGTTCACAACCAAACATGACACAGCATTGTTTCTGCCACTGGAACAGAAAACACCATCATTTTTACACACTTCAGTAAAACGAGATTATTTTAATCATAATTAAGATTCAAAAATATATCTAAATAAATGTTCAAAGTGGCAAAAATAAGCTTCTGTCAAAAAGAGAAACTGGATTCATGGTGGATGAGATGGATGATGGTTTAACAGTTGCCTGCAGACCAGTAACATCTTCATTGGACTCGTCTTCATCACCTTCTACCTGCATTGTTCTGTTCTGACTTGGTGCCTTATCGCACACGTATATATGTATATACTCATTGTTTATATATGTTTATATATAGTTGCAAACTAACCAGAAGTAGAAATTTGAAAAGTGATTATGTGTCGTCGACTTTCACTTTCTCACAATCTGCAGAAAAGCCTCGAACTTTTGTCAAAATTCGGATGTGTCGTTGATGAAAGAACTTTATTTGTGTGGATCGACCAATGAGAGACAAGCGCCTGCCAGCGTGGTGACGGCCATTTTGAGTCCAGCCATTTAACCCACATTTCTACAGCTCAGTGTTTTCACCAAGAGAAAAAAGATGAACCTTGTTATGACTTTTTAATCTCTCACATCTATTGAGTTCATGATGCTGCTGTTGTTCAATTACAGGTTCAAAAAACGTTGATTTTCATCTGAAGACAGATCCAGGTTTCATTTTATGAAAAACTAAGTCATGATCATATGAGAAAACCTGTGAAAAAATAGATACATTTTATGCTGATAATAATTTCATGTCTGACAATAATTCACTTGATTTCAGTGGGAATACAAAATGGTGGACTGGAACGTGTGGTGTGGAAACGTCGACTGTTCTATACAAACTACGATTCTTTTGTTTCAGCTGGAAAATATTTTGAACTGTCAGTGCAAACTTTAAATTAAAATAGTTTTTCCAACAAACAAACCGTTTTTATCCTGTTAGATAAAAATTGCAACAAGTTAAAAAAAAATTCACTCCTAATATAATATAACTTTTATTTGAAAGTTAAACCTTCATGAATTTACTTCTGTTTTAAATGTTGAGTTATTGCATTAAAGAATCAATGACACAACATTAACACCATATTACATTAATTATGAATTAGTGCATTAGTTATTCATATTTATACAAATCTCATTTATACATTTGTGTAAAGATATATATCTGTGTATAGCACAAATTCATGATGGATTTTTATGTTTTTAATATTTGTCATCGTTCAGCCACAAATAAACTGACACAAATTATTTTTCTTTAATTTTCTGCTGTTTGTGAATATTTTATGTTATTGAATCACAATTGTTTTAATTGTTAAACCAAACTTATTAGCAGTGATAAATATATAAATGATTATATGATAAGATAGATGAATAAATATATTACTGTCTTTGATCATGATGAATAGAAATATTAAGTCTTTGATCATATAAATAGAAAACGCTTTTTGTGCTTCCAATTTTCTTCTGCATCTGCATTTGTTTATAAATAAATTCTGTTTCTACTGTGGAAACAAATCCTCTGAATTGTCTGATTGACAGACTGACTGACTGATGATTGATGATTGAATGACTGACTGATGACTTACTGACTGACTGATGACTTACTGATGATTGAATGACTGACTGACTGACTGATGATTGAATGACTGACTGACTGATGATTGAATGACTGACTGACTGACTGATTGATGACTGACTGACTGACTGATGATTGAATGACTGACTGATGACTGACTGATGATTGAATGACTGACTGATGACTGACTGATGACTGACTGATGATTGAATGACTGATGATTGAATGACTGACTGACTGATGATTGAATGACTGACTGATTGACTGATGACTGACTGACTGACTGATGACTAATGACTGACTGATGACTGATGACTGACTGATAACTGACTGACTGACTGACTGGCTGACTGTCTGATGACTGTCTGACTGACTGATGACTGACTTACTGACTGATGACTGACTGACTGTCTGATGACTGACTGACTGACTGACTGATGATTGACTGACTGACTGATGACCGATGACTGACTGATGACTGACTGACTAATGACTGACTGATTGACTGATGACTGACCGACTGACTTATGACTGACTGGCTGACTGACTGGCTGATGACTGACTGACTGATGACTGTCTGACTGTGAGTGACTGACTGTCTGACTGACTGACTGACCGAGTTGATGACCGACTTACTGACTGATGACTGACTGACTGTCTGATGACTGACTGACTAATCACTGACTGATGATTGACTGACTGACTGATGACCGATGACTGACTGATGACTGACTGACTGTCTGATGACTGACTGACTAATCACTGACTGATGATTGACTGACTGACTGATGACCGATGACTGACTGATGACTGACTGACTTATGACTGTCTGATGACTGAATGATAACTGACTGACTGACTGAAGACTGTCTGACTGACTGACTGATGACTGATGACTAATGACTGACTGATGACTGATTACTGATTACTGATGACTGACTGATGACTAATGACTGACTGATGACTGACTTATGACTGTCTGATGACTGACTGTCTGTGAGTGACTGATGACTGTCTGATGACTGAATGATAACTGACTGACTGACTGACTGATGACTTACTGATGACTGACTGACTGACTGGCTGACTGACTGGCTGATGACTGTCTGACTGTCTGATGACTGTCTGACTGACTGATGACTGACTTACTGACTGATGACTGACTGACTGTCTGATGACTGACTGACTTACTGACTGATGACTGACTGACTGTCTGATGACTGACTGACTAATGACTGACTGACTTATGACTGTCTGATGACTGACTGTCTGAGTGACTGATGACTGGCTGACTGACTGTCTGATGACTGACTGACTGACTGATGACTGTCTGACTGTGAGTGACTGACTGTCTGACTGACTGACTGACCGACTGATGACCGACTTACTGACTGATGACTGACTGACTGTCTGATGACTGACTGACTAATCACTGACTGATGATTGACTGACTGACTGATGACCGATGACTGACTGATGACTTACTGACTGATGACTGACTGACTGTCTGATGACTGACTGACTAATCACTGACTGATGATTGACTGACTGACTGATGACTGACTGACTAATGACTGACTGATGACTGACTTATGACTGTCTGATGACTGACTGTCTGTGAGTGACTGATGACTGTCTGATGACTGAATGATAACTGACTGACTGACTGACTGATGAATGACTGATGACTGAATGATAACTGTCTGACTGACTGAAGACTGTCTGACTGACTGACTGATGACTGATGACTGATGACTGATGACTAATGACTGACTGATGACTGATGACTGACTGACTGACTGGCTGACTGACTGGCTGATGACTGTCTGACTGACTGAAGACTGTCTGACTGACTGACTGATGACTGATGACTAATGACTGATGACTGACTGATGACTGACTGATGACTGACTGACTGACTGGCTGATGACTGTCTGACTGGCTGATGACTGTCTGACTGTCTGATGACTGTCTGACTGACTGATGACTGACTTACTGACTGATGACTGACTGACTGACTTACTGACTGATGACTGACTGACTTACTGACTGATGACTGACTGACTGTCTGATGACTGACTGACTATTGACTGACTGACTGATGATTGACTGACGGACTGATGACTGACTGACTAATGACTGACTGACTTATGACTGTCTGATGACTGACTGTCTGTGAGTGACTGATGACTGTCTGATGACTGAATGATAACTGACTGACTGACTGACTGATGAATGACTGATGACTGAATGATAACTTTCTGACTGACTGAAGACTGACTGACTGACTGACTGATGACTGACTGACTGATGATTGACTGATGACTGACTGACTGACTGATTACTGATTACTGATGACTGACTGATAACTGACTGATGACTGACTGACTGTCTGATGACTGACTGACTGATGACTGACTGACTGACTGACTGACTGACTGATGACTGATGACTGTCTGACTGACTGATGACTGACTGATGACTGTCGGATGACTAACTGACTGACTGATGACTGTCTGATGACTGACTGACTGACTGACTGATGACTGACTGATAACTGTCTGACTGACTGAAGACTGTCTGATGACTGACTGACTGTCTGATGACTGACTGATGACTGACTGATAACTGTCTGACTGACTGAAGACTGTCTGATGACTGACTGACTGTCTGATGACTGACTGATGACTGACTGACTGACTGACTGATGACTGACTGATGACTGATGACTGATGACTGACTGATGACTGACTGATGACTGTCTGATGACTAACTGACTGACTGATGACTGTCTGATGACTGACTGACTGATGACTGACTGACTGACTGATGACTGACTGACTGACTGATGACTGACTGATGACTGACTGATGACTGTCTGATGACTGACTGATGACTGACTGATGACTGACTGATGACTGTCTGATGACTAACTGACTGACTGATGACTGTCTGATGACTGACTGACTGATGACTGACTGACTGACTGACTGACTGATGACTGACTGATGACTGACTGATGACTGTCTGATGACTGACTGATGACTGACTGATGACTGTCTGATGACTGACTGACTGATGACTGACTGACTGACTGATGACTGACTGACTGACTGACTGACTGATGACTGATGACTGATGACTGTCTGACTGACTGACTGATGACTGACTGATGACTGACTGACTGACTGACTGACTGATGACTGACTGACTGACTGACTGACTGACTGATGACTGACTGACTGACTGACTGACTGATGACTGACTGACTGACTGACTGACTGATGACTGTCGGATGACTAACTGACTGACTGATGACTGACTGATGACTGACTGACTGACTGATGACTGACTGACTGACTGACTGACTGACTGATGACTGACTGACTGATGACTGATGACTGACTGACTGATGACTGACTGACTGACTGACTGACTGATGACTGATGACTGATGACTGTCTGACTGACTGATGACTGACTGATGACTGTCGGATGACTAACTGACTGACTGATGACTGACTGATGACTGACTGACTGACTGATGACTGACTGATGACTGTGAGTGAAGACAGAAGAAGAAGACGTCACGAGGAGGAAACACTTAACAATCCTTTTCTTTATTCGTTTTTTGTCATTTCAATATGTCTGTCAGGGTTTGTTTTTTTAAGTTTTTATTTTAAATTAAAATTTGACACACTTATAAAAGACAGCATCTGCATAGAGTTGTCATCTTAAAGA
>CM028862.1:301408-313908 GCA_016801935.1 Platichthys stellatus
AAAGGGGGGTTGGAGGGGGGGGGGACAGATCGCTTTTACATTACGCTACGCACACATACACGCACACAAAAAAAACGGGACACAAGTTGCATTTCCGGTCAAAGTTGCGTCTAAATGGCGATGGCCCTGTCCTCCTTCGTCTCTGTCCTCACGTCTCTTTGCGGCCCTGTCCCCAGAGACAGCTCAGATCTCTACGAGGCCTCGTTCCAGGGTTTGTGTGATGACCTCAGTTCCTGCAGGAGCTCGCAGCTCATTGGCCGGGCCTGAACGCCTCTGCATGAATAGAAAAGCCCTTGATTCTCTGTATATTGCACTCATTGTTGTGGTAGGCCTGTGGGAGGCGACAGGCCGGGCCCAACACTAGGTGGCGACTCGGAGACAAACGTTTTCCTCAAACCCATCGAAGCTGCACTGGAACCAAATCACTCTGTAAAGCTCCTCCACACAAACCTGAGCGACTTCCGTCAGCCGAACCTTCTCAGAGAAACATGACAACGTTCAACTGGTTTGTGGCAAAGGATCGAGGCTACGTCCACACGACATCAAGCCGATCTCTGTCTCGTCAATTTCAGTCTGTTCACGCTAACGCACCCTCACACACGAAGCTTTCGGTTGTTAGTTGCCGAAACGAACTGAACAGCAGTTGTTAGCAAAGAATAACGGGTCAGCAAGTCTTTATTCTCCATGTTGTTTCTACTCTGGTAGCTGAGGATAGGTGTTTTCTTTTGGAAAGAGGTCATGTGACAGGAGACAAATCAGAGAAGTCTTTGTCTTGACTGAAAAGAACCAATCAGCAAGAGGCTGTGAGTGTCTACGTTTCCAAACATCTCAGCTTTTGTTCATCCAGAAAGGAACGCAGCTCTAATCCCGATCTAGTTTGAAAACTAGATCGGGATTAGCAGAATATAAACTTCTCTGTTTTCTGACGTCAGACAATTTGTTTTTTGGATGAAAAGGAAGTCGTATGGATGTAGCCTGAGATTTGATTTTCTGTTTGACCTCTGAGCGAAGTCTTGTGCTTCAATGCTTTGAGAAACTAAAGCGAAGAACTCCTGCAGGAACCGGTACGTTGAAATACGATGGTGCTAACGTCCTGGTGCTAACGTCCTGCTGCTAACGTCCTGGTGCTAACGTCCTGGTGCTAACGTCCTGGTGCTAACGTCCTGCTGCTAACGTACTGCTGCTAACGTCCTGGTGCTAACGTCCTGGTGCTAACGTCCTGCTGCTAGTGCCCTGGTGCTAACGTCCTGGTGCTAACGTCCTGGTGCTAATGTCCTGGTGCTAACGTCCTAACAACCTTGAGACACGTCAGGGAAACGGACTGTTACCGTGATGACGCCTTTAGCTTTCCGTCACTCAGTCATGGAGACATGAGGAGGATCAGCTGTTGAGACGCTGACAGACGGGACGTCTATGTGGGACGATACCTCGTTTGTTTCAGTAACAGTTGACGCTCTACCCGTCGGCAGCTGGGCGTGGGGGGGGGGGGGGGCTGTTGGGGCGCTTCTCGGGATCTGGCTGAGCTCTGGGTACAAGTGGCAGGTGAAGAGTCCGAGGTTTCGGTTGGCTAATGAGCTGTGGTCGAGAGACAGTGATAAACAGAGGGAGAGAGAGAGTTCAAACCGCTAACAGGGCTTCTGAAGTGATCAGGGGGTGTGGCCTGGAAAGCCCTGGAGGCGGGATTTATTTTCCTAATATGGAGGGAAGCACTTTCATCAGAGGAGCCAGTGGGCGGATCCTCTGGAACTGGAGTGATGGATGATGTGTGGTCGACACCGTGTTTACGCCCCAGAGGAACGGAACCTGCTGAAACTCCAGATCCGTCCACTTCTGTCGTGGATTTGAATTTGAGACAGAAATGAATAAAAAGATGCTGTTGAGTAAACAGCTGCTGGATCCGAGGTTTCAGCAGGCGGTGTAAACACGAGTCTGAACGGAGCGTGACGGACGAGGACGCTGGAGGCCACGTTTCTCCCTCTCTCTGTTTCTGTCCCTCTGCCACAAGGAAAGAAGAGAAGGTTGGAGGGCGGAGTCTTGGACGGGCGATATTTGACAGGAGAAGCGAAAGTGTCGAAAAAGGACAGAGATCGAACTACGTGTCAACTTTGACGGGAATAGATATCTCATGAGATTTATACATAGACATGCAAGTCATTTTTTCTCTCTTTGAAGTTATTTACAATAATTACATAACACAAAGAATCCAGTTTCAGTTTGACAAAATTGCGAGCATTCAATATTACTACTATTATTTATGATAACATAACTCAGTTTGTACTTCTTTAATTCATTGCTATTATAGAACCTCCTTTTTTATGTTTGATCACTTTGCGTGAAGCCGTTCGTTCTCCTTCTGGGTTTTTGCAAATGTTTTACTGCATTTTATTTGTCATTAATGGTAATAATAATAATAACAATAATATTCATGATAAAGTTATTTAAGTTTCCTACTAGCTGTGGCAGAGGCCTTGTGGGTGTAGTCTATCTCCATGGTCCCTTCCCTGACCTCTCCCACCCCCCACTAGGGAAAAAACACTGATCAAATCAAATACTGTCTCATACGACGAGTGGGCGGAGCATCAAATAAATCATCGTCAGAAACAACAGTTAATATCAAGTTGCAGCTGCTACTGCCGACAGAAGCAGGAAGAAGCCACAACGAACAAACATTTCATTTATCATCATCCAGAGCAGGGCACTGAACAGGTTTTGGTTTTTGAAAATTGTTTCAGGAAGACAAAAATCATCGCAGAGAAGAGTTTAGTTTTCCGACAACGGAGGAACAAAAAGTACAACTACGTTGAATCCTCACAGTCTGATACTCAGCGTCTGTTGTGGACGAACATGGAAGACAGACGCTCGTCTGGTTCAAATACACATGAATCTGCAGAAATAAAGACAGAACGTGTTGTGTCCACACACGTCTGATCAAAGAGTCCATTTTCAATTAGTGTGGGAGACAACATGCCACGTTACTTCCACACACACACACACACGCTAACGGCTAACGGCTAACGGTAAATCAATCTTTGGAGTCTTGGCGTCGCATCCAAACTCTCTCCGGATGATTTTTTCCTGCTTTCGATACCCCGCTCTGAAAAAACTGTACACAGCCAATAGAAGCGCATAATGGCCACAGAGCCACATACATACAGTTATAGAAATGCAGTTTGTTGGTGTAAGAGATATGTATGATATGTGTGTATGTGTGTGTTCTTGTCTATATATGTGACTTCAGTGGAAAAGGCTGCAGTTTTTTGTCACAAACAGGAAAATGCTGATTGAAGGTTTATTGGAGCTAGCTAGCTAACGAGCTAACACTGGACCCCAGGTGATGATGTTCTGTCACACCTCAATTTCTTCTCAGTTGCAGTAAAAGGATCAATTAATGTTCTAGCATGTGCACAACAGTAATCATATACAGGTCCTCTGGATACAATTTATATGATCAATTGACCAAAAACCAGCTGAGCCAATCAGAACTTTGTAGAATAAGGTTGAAGACCAG
The DNA here is from genome assembly GCA_016801935.1 of Platichthys stellatus. NCBI lineage: Eukaryota > Metazoa > Chordata > Actinopteri > Pleuronectiformes > Pleuronectidae > Platichthys > Platichthys stellatus. Next base: position 304,917 of record CM028862.1, read on the forward strand.
AATTAGTTTTAATGGAAAAAAATGTACTGACAATCATCGATGCAGGACGCTGTACGACAACCTGCTGCAAAAACAACCCCTAAATAAATCTAAATAAATCTTTCTCTTTGTACAGGATGATGTGCATAGACATCAGAGACCATGATTTCTGATCGGACCTCCGTGTGGCGCAGATGAGTCAAGTTAGATAAATCACTACGTTAGTGTTTGCATAACTTGCACTTGTTTTCATCAAAGGCAAAGATGTCACACTTGGTAGCCGTCTAGCTTTTATACGAATCTCCAAATGTAATATTCATGTGTGTTCCGAGAAAAGTGCAGTCGAGGTAAAGAGTCAAACAACAGAAATAATTGAGTGGTGACATTTCAATCAATTACAACAGAGCGGTTAGCTAGCACTGCTTCTTCCCAGTTTACCCGACTGCTATCTTAGTGGAATTTAATGTTATTTGCACACAAACAGTGAGGAAGCTTCTTCCGGTTGTCTCAGTCCCGCGACTGACCCGCTAGCAAATCCTTCAAACCTGCAGACAAGCATTGACCTGTAGTGTGAACTCAGAGACTGAAACAAGCTGCTCACTAATGAATGACACCATCATAACCAGATTAACAGCAATTAATAAATAGAATAAGAACGCACAACCATTGTCTCCTTATACGTCTCAAATGGATAAATGTACATATGCTAGTTTTTCACAGATGATTATGTGTCATATTCCTCCACTCATGTGACGACAAACTAACATCTACAAGTGGAAAGGAAAGGTGGGGCCGAGCCAGACATCGTTTTTGTGGTGCGAGATAAGTGCTGGAATGGTTTGTAAGATTTGATTGGACAGACCAACATGCAGTGAGGGGTGGTGTTGGGGGTGCTGGGCTTATGATTTTATAGTTATGGTACCACTTTATGTTTTATTCTACTTTATACTTTTTCATTTTGGACGTAAATCTCGTAAACTTGACTCGCGTTGTGCTCTTTGATATAAGCGGCAAAACTTTTGAGAACACAAGAGGGGAAAGCAAAAAAACCTTTGGTTTGAATATACATAAATATAATAACAGTGACCATGGTGTCCATAAATATGTCTAATCTATTATTTCTTGACTTAAAAAAAAATAACTAACAACACGTCAAACGGCTTCAACCCTTGAACCTGCGATCGGATGCTTTGCACGTCATAACACACCTGTGCTGCTCTGACACAAACACACACACACACACACACACTCACACATTTATGCACCAATCTTGTATCACTGGAGGAAGGGAGGGAGGCATGCAGCACACACACAAGGCCAGGCGGGGCGACATGAAGCTAGCCCACAGGTCGAGGGCTCCACACTTAATACAGTAATCAAAGATGGCAAGAACTCCACAAAAACACAACACAGGGTCGTGACCTCACAGGAAGTTCGGAGCTCAACGTCAGGTCTTGGGGGGGGGGAGCAGTAAAGATGAAGTTGATGGCAGCATATTTGAAAAGTATCAACTTTTCCACAATGTTACAACAATATGTTACAAACAACCCATTGACACTTAACACCAACGTGTGTTTAACATTTAAATTAAATTCAAATAATTGAAACAGCAGAATAAGTTGAAACAAGTTAAGTAGGGCTAACCAAAGATGGGTCCATGAGCGGTAAAGTGCATGAGGTGGAGGCTGCTTGGGGTTGGGGTACAAAAACACCATCATGCAAACTCCACACTGCTTTTGCATGCCTTTATTATTATTATTATTATTATTATTATTATCACACAACGGGATTTGTGGGGTCTGCTGGGGAAGGTGAGGGGCAGAGGACCGAGCCTGAACATCATTTTTATGAACAGTCAAACAACTACAAAACAAATGGGAGGAGCGATGACAGCAGGACGAGGAAGCGGGGGCGGGGCCTGATGGAACAGGAACCTCATGTACACATGTTCACATACAACAAAGAAAGTCAGTGCTCTCAAGCTGGCTGGTGTCACGACGGCATCCACACATCACTGATTTAATCCACCGCAATCACCACCACCTCACCAGGCACCCGACAACCCTGGACCGCTGAGAGCCTGTTCCTGCCCTGACCTCTGTGTGGCTGACTTGAGGAGGCCACAGGCAGGTGACCAACAGAGCACTGTGATTGGTGGAGTCAAATGTATTGACTTTGAAAACAGCAGTTTTCTGGATTTGTGAATTCCCTAAATATGTCAAACACTTGTGAAGCAGAGCTCTGAAACAGAACAAGACACCTGGGAAATGAATCCAACACAGTCAGGATCTGAGTCACAGGGGAACAATATCTGGTTTCTAATGTTGATACTACACTCCAACAAAACCACTTGGAAACCACTCGTAAAGACTGAATGTAGCCATGAACATTGACAACACATTATCAGAGAAAGTGCTTAATTCATCTAAATCTACTATGAATCTGAACAAACATCTATTGGACGTTGCTGCTTGGAGGGGTTGGGGCTCTTTGCTCTACTGGAAACGGGTTCAATTTTCGTTTTGAGAATTAAAAGAATAAAAAAAAAAATCCCATCTCAGCTTTCTCCAAACATAAAAATTCTGATCCTTTTTTTTCATCTAGCGAACACGTTACAGCACGAACAACATGGACTCTCGTTAAAAGTCAAAATATTCAACAGAGACTCTTTCCTCATGTCTGCATGTCGCCCTGGACGCCTTGAAAGAGCAGCTGGCACGAAGAGTGGTGAACCACGCTGTGGCTCCGGTGCTGCCGAGCGACTCCTGTCAAACACCAGATTCTGCTCCAGCATCTTGTCAGAGTGACCAGCGATTTCACTTTTGATCAAAGGATCAGGAGTTTTCTGTGTCAGTTGTTGTCAGTATCCTTCATTCATCCAGAGAACAAATGTAAACATCAAATAACGTCCCAACTTGATAAACCTCGGGGCAGATTCAAGACACAGCGTTAGCGAGCTAGCAAACACTGTGTCGGTCAAATGAAACTGAACGAGTTTATTGCTTCGAGCGTAGTTTTCATTTAAGGTGGTATTTGTGGATAAGGCTAAACGGACAGTGAAAGTGTGAGGGGGAAACGTCGTCCAGCACAGGCCTCAACAGAGGTCAGTGACCCTTCGTATCACAGACCAACGTCCTCCATCAAACTACAACTTTGCAGTTGTCAACACACCCGTATGTCCAGTTTGGGGCAACACACACGTTTGTGTTACTACTCAACATAGATCACATTTTCAGCAACAGAACAACATATGCTTTTACAACAAATAGTGTTGAGGTTTAATGCAGGTGTATGTTGTCTCAGTCTAGAGCTCTGGTGACGTGAACATAATACTCAGAACACAGTGATGACTCACTTGTTTCTGTCACTTAGTCATGATTAGCCTAATTTAAATTAGCACGTTCTTTTCAGCGTCATTTCTGTAAAAAGAAGCAGAGAAGTCCGGTCGTCTTGTGCAAACATTCTGATAGCTGCTAATGCTAACACAAAGTGGGTGTTTTTTGCTTTCTGTATATTGCCACATGTTTGCAGTGTCCAAATGTTTTACTGCTGTAAGCTGACAACTATAATCTTATACGCTAGCTACTAGCTTACAAACTGATAAGCACTCAGCTAAGAGAGCGATAGAAGCTAACGTTCAGATTATGTTCTGTCAGGCTACAATCTCCAGGAGGAAGAAGAAAATGTTTCTTAATTCTTTCCCTCGTTGTTCTGAACATCAGGAAAATGTCTTTAACATCAAAAATACCAGAAAACTCATCAATCTCCAACAAGCAGCTTCTACATGATCTACACAAGCTAACGCTACAGCATGCTAAGCCACACAGTCTAACACTAGCGTTGGCATGATGTGGGACACGGGAAAGTTTGAGGTGTGTGTGTTAAGGGGGAATTTCACGTGTGTGAAACATCAAATGTTCATGTGTGTCATGTGCTGTGAATGTTTATGAATGTGTGTGTGTCACATGTTCCACCTTCCACTGAGGAACCATCCTCTGCTGTTAAGTAGCACCTGTGTAGGTCAGGCATTCAAATAGTGTGAGTTGAAATCACACACACACTCACACACACACTCACGCACACGCACACACACACACACACACACCCACACACACACACACACACACACACACACACACACACACACAGGGATGCAAGAAGGAAACAGGCAAATGCATCAAATCATACGGACTAAACAACGACCACTAAATGATGAGGCCGATACGACACGCACTAGAACAGCAGCACCACACAACAACGAAGCAACAAACGCTCCCCTTTGAAAAACAAAAAGCAACAATTGACCACGACACTCAGTGACCGGGGCACACCAGCCACTTCAGGGTTTCCTATGTTTTCTGTCCATCTGCTTTGTTGTCTGACTTGTTTGTACGTTTTGAAATGTTTCATTTTACTCTATTTTATTCTTTACTTTTTAATATGTTCTTCCTTTTTTAGAATCTTCCAGAAGAACAGATATGACGGATGTGGAGACGACAGCCGGCTTTGACGACGATATCTCAGCGACCTATCTTCATTGGCTCTCTGGGCAGGAGAGGCGGGACAGGTCGTCTTCCTGTCATCTAAACTGCATAGATTGACCGTCTGTCTCCTCCCACCTTCCCTTTAACCCTCCCACCGCGGTTCTTTCCCACCATTCACCCATCAGTCAACATGTTCTACCACTAGAGGGCTCCCTCCCCATGCTCTGTGGTTGTTGCTTCATTCTGTTTATAACGACTGAGGCAGCTGGGATTTTACAGGCTGACTGAGGTGAATGACAGGAGTGAGCAACCAATGAGGGATGGTTTTAAGAGATGGCTGAGGCAACGGCGAAGTCGGGCCCTGCCTCCTAGAAACAACTAGACGAGGTCGGTTGGACCAACACAGAAGCTGCTCGTCCTGCGGGACAAAGTTCCAGAGCCTTGCTTCACTCACATCTGCGCTCTCGAACCTTCAGTTCCAAAGACCCAGAGCTTTGGAAGGTTCTGACGGAGCTGAAAAGATGGAGGTGAGCGTTTTGTAGTCGAAAGACATGAGCTCATTGATTCAGAATAAGCTCAGTTACCAGAAAATAAACAAAGAAAGGTTGTCTCTGGAAGTCGTCCCGCAGACACAGCAGCGCCATCGCTGTCCTCGGAGACTCTCCAAAAATGAAAGAAACTTAAAGAATAAGAACAAAGTAAAAGAAACAAACAAACAGAGTAAAAGTCATATTTTAGGTCATAATCTTTTACAGGTAGCTAACCCATGTGTTGCTTCATGTTCAACACGTGTACACATACATCTGTAATAAATAGTTGGACTATTTGTACCCTCTGTTTATATGTTATGTATTTATGTCAGCTATAATGCGATGGTGTTTTTATTGTATTATTTTGTCTTTCTTTTTGAACCCCACCCAACCCCGTGGTGTTTCCTCTTATCTGTGATGAGACTGTTATCTCTTCCTAGCTAATAGGTTTTCTGTCTTGCATTTGTGTTTCAAGTTTTTGTGTTGTTTTCGTCATTGGTGTTTCTTTTCTCTGCTGGCTGTCAGTCAGACGGGCGGTCGGTGTCGGTCATCACAGCGGCAGGCGGCGTCTTAGAAGCCCAGCGTTCCACCGATGGTCGACGCCAGGACCACGCCCAGGATGACGCAGCAGATGATGATCATGATCTTCTTCTACAGAGGGACAGCAGAGAGACACACGTGTGAGTAAAGACAGAAATATAACTAAACTATCAGTGTTATCAACAGACACAATCAGATATAAGACCATTAGATATCAAATATACCATGATATCATCAAATAACTAAGTCAAACCAAACTGATCAGAAAAGCATTAGTGAGATAAGAACGACCTGAAATGACAGAAACCAACTTGTATTTAATCTACTTTAATGTCCCATCTTCTAACATGGAGGAGGAGAGGTTTATGATCTCTACTGCAGCCAGACAGCAGGGGGCGATAGACACTTTGACTTCTCTTTAGGGAGCTGTCATGTTGTCCATCTATATTTAGGTCTGTGATCTCTGACTGGGTGTTTCCTGCAGTGTATTCTGGGAGCTCTGGTTCTTTGATGGACGTGTTACCTTGCGAGCCTGGCTCTGGTATTTGACGGCCTTCTTGGTGTCAGACACGGCTCGCTCCACGTAGTCGACGGAGTGTTCCACGTTGTACTCAATTCTGTCAATCATCTCTCCCTGAGAGGAAACATATGAGTTTAGCCGGCCACGCCCCTACAGTCGCTGAACGTGCATTTCCTGTTAGCACATGACCTACCTGGCTCTCGACCAGCATGGCCATATCCACGAACATGTCGTGGAGCTCACGGATGCTGTTTTCCAGCTTGATGATCTCGGTGTGTCGGGTCTCGATCTCATTCAGAGCCTGCTTCGTCATCTGAGAGTCCATCTTAATCTGCCAAGGGGTCAACACCAACGTTATGTTACAGCCACACTTTGAAAAGAGGAGATCAAGTTTGTGTCTACGCTCGTAAAGTTGATCAGGATCAATGACTGATTGATTGATGAATCATTTCATCGGAGCCTGGGTCATGTATGTAAACTCTGCATGTCAGTAAACTTCAGCTTCATTGATGAACTTTTGGAAAAAGTGAAAACTTTTCTGCAGTGATGTCACCGGTGGTCATGATGTTCCTAATGTCACTTACCTGCTCCCGGTGGCACTTAACCACCCCCCCCCCCCCCTTTCCCCCCTTGTCCCCCCGCCCCCCCCCCCGTTAACCTCGTGTTCACTCAGCTCCACTGGTCAAAGATCCAGTGAGTCCACTGTGACATCACCAGTGGGCGTGGCTTCAACCAGAGGAGCGAAGCGAAGCGTTCTGATTGGCCGTTCTGTGTCCTTCTGACCACGAAATCGGCTCACATGATGCTTCAGTCACATGACCTAAGCTTTGGCACTAGAAGATATGTGAGCTTTTAATTTGAAGGTGTGAACGATAATGTGAGCAAGCCTTCAAAATAAAAGCTCCCATGATGCAGCAGCTGGAATCTCACTCATCCTCCCATCACCCCCTTGTGGTCATGTGACAATGGCCGTATTCACTTGATGCCTCAGCGCACCTCTGGGCCGTTTGGCACCCCGACAGATATTGCCTATGATTATGGGATGCAGAACGGCCCAGGTTATGGTAACCCATGGCAAAAGCCGGGCTCAGGTGCGGTGCTTACATCATCGGTGAAGATGGCCAGCTTGCCGCTCTCCAACATGTCCTCCAGCTCCTCGTTGGTGGTGGTTCTCCCAGCTGCACACAGAACACACAGAGTCACACGCTACATCACTTGACCAGAGCATGTGGTATGTTGCAGTACTGAATGATCTCCAGCTGTGTGTTGTAAGTATGTTGTTAGCAGGTGGTATGTTGCAGTACTCACTGATCTCCAGCTGTCTCTGGATGCGGTCCTTGCAGCGGTCGCGGTACTTGGACTGCGTGGTGTTGTACTCAGTCATCACCTCCACAAACTTACGTGACAGCGTGGAGTGCTGCAGGACGACAACGTTAGACACGTGTGTTAATAAAGAACAAACATACCATGAACTAAAATCATGGTTCTGACCCGTGACCTCAGTTGAATATGAAAGTGCTGCATCAATATTAAAATTATTATTAATAAGACTACCTGTGTACTTTTACTTAAGTCACAATTTATCTGCAGTACTTAGATGTATTTTTGTGAATGTATTTTTACAGTGTCATGTTATTGTTGAACATATTTGTGGAAAACACAGAGATCTGAATATTGATGCTCCTGCAGTTCTCCTATCCACCACAAGCGGCGGCAGCGAGCCAACTGAGGTAGGGTTAAGCAACCAATGACCAACCAGCAGAACACTGCAGGGTGATAGAAGGGTCGGGAAATCCTACGCTCCCTGAACGTTCCCTGTGAGATGTTTAAAGACGCCTGGACATTTGAGTAGATTCTACAATCTGATTTATATTGTGAAGGTAACAGTTACCAAGGTAAAAGTAAAATATCAGAACAAATTATGTAACTACAACGAATCACATAACGAGGGAAAATCTTATAATGAATGTACGATAAGGTTCATAATAATAATGAATTTTAATATTTCGAAAATTTCATGTTTGGAATTAAATAAATCATGCCCAGAACTTTGCTTAATATATTTCAAATTAAAGCCTCTTGAATCAAGCATTGATCCTGACATTAAAATTAATGTTTATGGGACTTTTAATTTTAAAGTAGACAGGAAAGAGCTGCTTTTGTATTTATACAGATAAACCAGCCAATCAGAACCTATGATTTCCAACAATGTTTAGATAATAACGTTCAGACGTGAACTTCCTGTCTCACCTGTGTCTTGCGGATCCTGAGGTCCGCCGATGATCTGTTGAGACCCTCCTCCTGCTCGATGCTCTGCTCGATCGCTTCAGACACACACAGACACACACACACGGACACAAACAGATACACACACGATAAAGACAATTATGTAAGTTTATAAATCTGATGAGTCACAGAACTTGATGTGTCTGTCTCTTCTTGTGGCAGCGATGTCAGACGTGAGATAATTATCATAATGTACGATAACTTTTCCTCTGTACAATGTACGAAAGGAGTCGGGTCAGTAACGACATAACTCTGGTCATGTAGGATAATTTCATAATTGAGTGAGAAAGTCAGAAGCGATCAGTCCAGTAAAATGCTTCTTGTTTCTCTGATCAATCACTGGTGGAGGATGGAGGAGAAACAGGAAACGAATCAGAGTCACCTGTTCAGCTGAGAGATACAGGTTGGACAATGCTATAGGTTGTTAGTTGAACATGTGATACCCCCCCCCCCCCTGCATGACAGGAAGACAAACCTATAGACATGCTGCAGAGTGTGTGTCTGTGTGCGTGTGTGAGACAGGACAATAACACTCAGGCCTCATGGGGTTTCCAATTATAGCTTATCTCCAGCATCACAGCTATTCTCAGTCTGCATATGTGTGTGTGTGTGTGTTTGTGTGTGTGTGTGTGTGTGTTTGTGTGTGTGTGTGT
>CM028862.1:316408-325190 GCA_016801935.1 Platichthys stellatus
TGTTATGGATCATACGTGTTCCAGGGTGAAGTCTGATGTTATGGATCATACGTGTTCCAGGGTGAAGTCTGATGTTATGGATCATACGTGTTCCAGGGTGAAGTCTGATGTTATGGATCATACGTGTTCCAGGGTGAAGTCTGATGTTATGGATCATACGTGTTCCAGGGTGAAGTCTGATGTTATGGATCATACGTGTTCCAGGGTGAAGTCTGATGTTATGGATCATACGTGTTCCAGGGTGAAGTCTGATGTTATGGATCATACGTGTTCCAGGGTGAAGTCTGATGTTATGGATCATACGTGTTCCAGGGTGAAGTCTGATGTTATGGATCATACGTGTTCCAGGGTGAAGTCTGATGTTATGGATCATACGTGTTCCAGGGTGAAGTCTGATGTTATGGATCATACGTGTTCCAGGGTGAAGTCTGATGTTATGGATCATACGTGTTCCAGGGTGAAGTCTGATGTTATGGATCATACGTGTTCCAGGGTGAAGTCTGATGTTATGGATCATACGTGTTCCAGGGTGAAGTCTGATGTTATGGATCATACGTGTTCCAGGGTGAAGTCTGATGTTATGGATCATACGTGTTCCAGGGTGAAGTCTGATGTTATGGATCATACGTGTTCCAGGGGGAAGTCTGATGTTATGGATCATACGTGTTCCAGGGTGAAGTCTGATGTTATGGATCATATGTGTTCCAGTGTGAAGTCTGATGTTATGGATCATACGTGTTCCAGGGTGAAGTCTGATGTTATGGATCATACGTGTTCCAGGGTGAAGTCTGATGTTATGGATCATACGTGTTCCAGGGTGAAGTCTGATGTTATGGATCATACGTGTTCCAGGGTGAAGTCTGATGTTATGGATCATACGTGTTCCAGGGTGAAGTCTGATGTTATGGATCATACGTGTTCCAGGGTGAAGTCTGATGTTATGGATCATACGTGTTCCAGGGTGAAGTCTGATGTTATGGATCATACGTGTTCCAGGGTGAAGTCTGATGTTATGGATCATACGTGTTCCAGGGATGAGGTCTGATGTTATGGATCATACGTGTTCCAGGGTGAAGTCTGATGTTATGGATCATACGGGTTCCAGGGTGAAGTCTCATGTTATGGATCATACGTGTTCCAGGGGGAAGTCTGATGTTATGGATCATACGTGTTCCAGGGTGAAGTCTGATGTTATGGATCATACGTGTTCCAGGGTGAAGTCTGATCCAGTACAGACGTTTTGATGAAGAATGTTTTAAATGATTTTTCTGTGTCAAACTTGATCATTTTTCTTTGCTATTTTGTAAATAGTCGAGTCAGTGTGTTGTTTAAATGTCGAAACACATAAAAATCACATATGTTGTTAACATGTTGTTTATAGCACATTCACACACTGATGTCAGATCAACGACTTCATGACTCCGGAGCTGGAACCTTCGGAGAACCGGAATGAACAGTGAGAACTGGATAATGCTACAATTCTTCCTGGTGGCCACTTGTGGTATTGCAGCAATAAACCCCCTGTAGTCCAAGAGGCATTTCCCAGAGGGCCCACCGCTGTCATAGCACAGAGGCATGATGGGAGAATCACTACTGCACATGATCAGTGGCTGCATATACACTCCATCTCTCCACTGATTGGTTGGTTGTTTGTTTGCATATGTTGTTGCCTCCATAACAAGAACAAACAATGTTCCCTCGACTTTCTAACGACATTCAAAAACAAACCACGTGGAGCAATGGCAGCCATTTTCTCATTCTTTGTGATTGAATCTCAGTTAAAGGAGCGAATCATCAGCAGCTGAACTGGACGTCACAGTGAATCTGATCATGTGTGTTCTCGTGTGAATGTTCAGATCTGAATGCGTTAGAGCAGCCAGTTAAAAACGAGCTGACGCCCTGAGGCCCTGATGAAAAACAAGCCTGTTGTTTTTACAGTGCAGCGTTTTGACAGCACAGACTTGGCTTCAGGCCTCAGCGCTGACACTGAGTCATTGCTGCTGAGTCATAGTGTGTCGGGGTCAGGGTGAACGCAGCGCAGCTCACTGAGTCTCCCACTCCCACTTCAGACTGAAGGTGGCGCTCACAGGAGGTGAACAGATCAGACTTCAATCGGAGGTGCAGGGTCACCTGAAGGTCACGTTCAGTGTCCAGTTCACCACTGATCGCTCTGAATGACAGAAACCATCTTTGAGAAACATTTATCTAAGTCTAATCAAAACATGGAGGAGGCGGGGTTTATGACCTATACTGCAGACAGCCACCAGGGGACGATTTGCCTTCCCTTTCGAAAGCTGTCCCGTCGTCCATCTTTATTTACAGTCTGTGATATAAAGTGTGTGTGAGTCTTACTTTCGTCAGGGTTGGGTGCGGCCAGGATGGCGCTGTGCTGCTTCTTCACCTGCTCCACATCCTCTGACAGCTTTTCTATGCAGCCTCTGATCTCCTCCACCTGAACACACACACACACACACACATTGAAATATACAGTAAACATCTTGATTTTAAAATCAAATCTGTTCAACTTCGTCAGAATCAACAGCAACAGAAGAGAAATGCAGAGCAAACAAGTCTAACTGGCTCCTCCCACATTTTGAAAGCATCCCTGTTTCTATATGATATAATTATAATTATATAAATATTCATTATTTATTTATTTTTACTTATTTTTTATTTGGTTTTCAACAAAAGAATATGCATATCCAGACAGTTACTTTCTTTGTCCATTTTTCAACCGTATACAATCCTGTTATACATGCTATTCAAGTATAGAATGGTGCATAGAAAAAACAACAAACATCAAACAGTGCTCACTCCAAGAGAGAAGAGGGGGGGATAAGAATAGATGATTGATTACATACATAATATATTAAATTAAACAAGGAAAGAAAAAAGAAAAACAAGTAAATGAAAGTAAAACCAGGGATAAAGTAATAGTTATTGTCCACTCCAGAATTTAGTATCATAGGTGCTATATGCTTTTCCGAGAGGATGTTTTATGATGAGCATAAGTAGGCAAAGTTGACAGATAGCCGCACAACCGGAGGCCCAGAGCGATATTAATGAGTAACCCTCATTGTATTAATAACGCAGAGACAGGACCCCATCGTTTAGTAAAGATAGACTTTTGGAGCCTTAATGAATATGTGATTTACTCCATTTGGTAGATGTCCCATACTTTTTGGGTCCATATATTATATGTGGGGGGGTCTGGTTTTAACCATTTGATGGTTATACATGTCAATGCTGCTGTGAGTAGTATGTTCAGCAGGTATTCTTTGGCCCTCCCATTCAGGCCTGCAGGCATCGCTCCCAGTAGAGCTACTGTGGGGTCTTGTGGGATGTCCTGTTGGAATATCTCTTTGAGGGCATCAAAGACTTCTCTCCAATATGTGTTGAACTTAGGGCAGAGCCAGAATGTATGTGTGTGATTGGCAGAACGTGTTCCACAGTTCTGACAGCACACGTTGGAATGTGTCGGGCCCATCTTGACTAATATTTCTGGTGATCGGAAAAATCTGGTAATTATTTCCATTTAAATTCCCTCCAGGCGTTTGAATTTGTAGTTAGGTGTGCCTCTGTGCACATCCCCTGCCAGGTATTCTGTGGTATGACCATGTTCACTTCCGCCTCCCATCTCTGCTTTATCCGTAGGGAATTATGTAGATCCATAGATAGAAATATGTTATAGAGTTTACTTATTGTTTTTGTTTTTTAAGATTCGTTTATTTATACCAAACACATGCACAGACATGCACAACACACTCATGCAGGTAGGTACATTTATCCTCTGCATTTGACCCATCTGGTGCAGGACACACAGAGCAGTGAGCGACCATGTACAGCGCCCGGGGAGCAGATGTTGGGGGAGTAAGGTGCCTTGCTCACTGCCTGTGTGTGTGTGACACATCGTTAGTGTAATCGAGGAGCTTTTGGACTTAAATGAATAAACTCTGAGTTTCATGCTGCTTTAATTTATAACTGGGTCATCAAGACCCAACAGGGTTTATGGTCAGACCTGATTCACCTGAAACACTTTGATTCAAAAAAGGTCAAACTGAACCAACAGAGGAGTCTCCATCAGAAACTTCAGTTTGTCCTCTGAACATCAGATCATCAGATCAGTAAAGAATAAATCATTATTGAATCTGTTAAATGGAACTATATGAAAATCTAGGCAGCTGAATTTAATTTGTATTCTATTGATGTGTATTGGCTTCCTAATATTTCCCTGATCTGTGTCACTCACCTGTTCAAAGAACTCATCCATGAAGTGGTCCCTGTCGACCTGCACCACCTCCTCATCATCATCACTGTCCTTCGCCTGCAGACACAAAGACACGTTCATCACAAATCACATTTTCATTTCCTTCAAATCTTCACAAAACGCTTCAACAGCTGGATCGTCATTGTTTCCCCCGAACTCGGCTGATGATGAAGATGACGAAGAACTAACTGTTCATATTCTCATACTGATGAGTCACATGATGTAGAACTCAGAGACAGACAGGTGAGAGACAATCAGGGTTTGTGTCCTACACCAGGTCTTACTGGGTCTAACTGAACCAGGGTCTCACTGAGGTTCAGGAGTCAGTCTGAGTCTCACAGTGTAACAGGGTTCAGACGTCACCTGACCTCATGTGAGGATGATGGGAAACACAAACACAATGACGACGAGCAGGTGTGTCCCGAGCAGATAAGACAGTCGACAAAAGGACAACATCCACCAATCAGCTGCTGCCATCAACACACACAACGCTGAGGACATCTTGACTGTGTTTGTCATCATGAAGGAAACGTCCGTCTGTCGGCCATATTGGAAGATTTGTCACTTTTTTCACACGACAAATCAAAACACCGGAAAATAAACCATGGGAAAATCCTCTTGACTGCAGGTCCTGAATTATAAGAGAACTGGATCGATAAAATCTGATTATTTGAAGGATCCATTATTGTGAATTTAAAGGGCCATAACTTTACTCCTCTCTGGGTCTTAGTGTGAGGTGTTAGTCTCCTCAGATGATGTATCAGTGGTTTAAAGTGGACAAGCAGCGGCACTGTGTCCATGTCCTCTCTCCGTCCTCTCTGGAGCTGCAGCCCTGCCTCCTGAGCCCCGCCTCTGATTGGCTGACTGCACTTTGAGTGACAGGCGACCCGGCCTAACCAGGTAACCACAGCTAAAAGTCATGTGATGTTTGCAGCTATTGAAGAGCAGCCAAATGTTTACAGTCGTTACAACCAGATGTTTCTGAATGGAAAGTTACACCGTCCTCATGTCTGTCCACGTCTTAGCAGGACAGTGCGGGAGTAACGTCCCAAGTTTCAGTACTGAGCTACAGTACGGAGTAACAGTACTGAGCTACAGTACAGAGTTACAGTACAGAGTTACAGTACAGAGTTACAGTACAAAGTAACAGTACAGAGTTACCGTACGAAGTAACAGTACAGAGTTACCGTACGAAGTAACAGTACTGAGCTACAGTACGGAGTAACAGTACAGAGTTACAGTAGGGAGTAACAGTACTGAGTTACAGTACGAAGTAACAGTAGTGAGCTACAGTACGGAGTAACAGTACTGAGCTACAGTACAAAGTAAAAATACAGAGTTACCGTACGAAGTAACAGTAGTGAGCTACAGTACAGAGTAACAGTACTGAGTTACAGTACAAAGCTACAGTACAGAGTTACAGTACGGAGTAACAGTACAAAGTAACAGTACTGAGTTAAAGTACACAGTTATAGTACAGATGCAGTTTGACTGATCATCTTTAGATTGATGGTCTGATTCTTCTGATTTAGTATTTTCAGCTCAGAGATGATGAAGACAAATAAAAACACAGAGCAGCTTTTTGCTTGAATCCAAAATGACACATTTAATTCAAAATGTCCGACAGAAGCAGCCGGAAATATTTGATCCTTTCTGGACTCGTTGTGGAAAACGAGGTCGAAAGAGCCGAGAGGCGAAATGTGAAAAATGTAGACGTGAGAACGTACACGTGTTCATGAACGAATGAATGTGATGAACGTGAAGGAACAGTGACACCCTGAAGTAGAGAGAGAGAGAGAGAGAGAGAGAACGAGGATGTAGGCAGATGAAGATGAGCGAGAGTGGAAGACTGAGAGGAGGAGAGAGAGATGAGGTGGGGGTGGGGAGGAAGAGGAGGAGAAGATGGAGGAGAGAGAGGGGGATGGGTGATGATAGAGTGAGCATTGCTTACAGGATGGGGGAGGGGAGAGAGAGGACATTACTGTACTTCTGCACTGTTAAATTAACAACTGTTAAAATATCCTCAAGAAAATAATGTACAAAACATTCATGCAAAAACAAAAAAGACATTTATGTTTTTTACAAATAATTTAAACTGACGCTGATTGAAACGTCTCCAACGGGTGTAACCATAGCAGCGGTGATGGGTTTTGACACATGAATGTGGGTGGAGCCTGAGACAGGTCAGAGGGCAGCAGGTCGCGGCCCAGCTGGGACGGACCCGCCTGTAGAGGACCAGGACATGGAAGACGTCTAACCCGAGTCCCCCACTGTCTCAGGACCAATAGAATTAGAAAGTCATTCATCTGAACTGCACTGGACCTTTTAAAGCTCTATGTAAGTTGCTTTTTTTGTTTTTTATGTTGTCCCTGTCTTTTATTTATTGTGGTCATGTGACTGCTGGCTGTTAAACTAATTGGCCCTCTGGGGTTATAAAGATATCCCTCATACTTAATAAACTTTACTCTGCTGATGAAGCTTTTTCCTCTTTTTTCAGTCGTGTTGCTGCAGCTCGTTTTATTTGTCATGTTTCGTTTCGCAGGATTCCGTACGATGTGTGTACGATGTGTGTACGATGTGTGTACGATGTGTGTACGATGTGTGTACGATGTGTGTGCGATGTGTGTACGATGTGTGTACGATGTGTGTACGATGTGTGTACGATGTGTGTAAGATGTGTGTACGATGTGTGTACGATGTGTGTAAGATGTGTGTACGATGTGTGTACGATGTGTGTACGATGTGTGTAAGATGTGTGTACGATGTGTGTACGATGTGTGTACGATGTCTGAATGTTCCTCATCCATCTCTTTGTCTTCTCTAACCCACATTAATTAAATTTACTCATTCCTTCACTTTTCTTTCTTTTAATTCTCACTCCTCTCTTTTCCTTTTGTATTCTTTAATATTCTGTTTTTCTTCCCTTCTTATTCTATCCTCTGCTATTTCCTCCCCCCTCTCCTCTCATGTCACACAGACTTAAATCAGGACGTTGACCTCAGGTGTCAGTGTGTGTGTGTGTGTGTGTGTGTGTGTGTGTGTGTGTGTGTGTGTGTGTGTTTGTGTGTGTGTGTGTGAAACCATGCCAGCAGCAAGCCACGTTACCCACAAACCACTGGGATCCCTGGCTCTACCCAGAGTCCATCTGTGCTCTCTGCAGCTCTGACACAAAATATTTCACCTTCATCCGGCTGCATCAGTTTTTCCTGCACAGTTTCATGAACCTGAGACACTCAGATGTCAGAGGTGCATGTGAACGCACCACGACTCAGACATCAGTTCCTCTGTCTCCTGTTTGACGAAAACATTCATTGACTCCCAATTTTTAATATTTTCTGAATCAATGTTTATTTTGATGTAAGACAGTGAACGCATCACAGTTCACATCACGCTGTGGTTTGTTCATCGAACGCCTCACTGATGAAAACAGACTCAACAACAGAAAAGACTGAAGTGTTTAACTGAATCTGTTTTGGAGATGAAAGCTTAACTGCCAAGAAAACTAGAAAGGAGGTGGAGCTCCAGCAACCGTGTTGAGAATCAGCTGGCCTGGAAGAATAGTGTTAAAGTTTATAAGAAGGCTCCACAAAGCAAGAGCTGCCTACTGCTCCACATTAATAGAAGGACATAAAAACAAGCTGATGTTTGTCTTCAGCTCTGGAGCAGACAGAGAGTCACACCTCCACCGAACCAGTATCCCTCCATCCCTGAAGAGCAATGACCTTCATGACCTTCTTTAATGATTCTAACTATAGATCAAATCAACCATCTCCTGCCCTCAATTAGCATTAATATATCATCAAGAACAGAGATCTCAGAAACTGCTGAGAATCTTATTGATTATCAAGACAGCCCCTGATCAGCTGACCAGAATAATCTCAGGTTCTAAACCAACAACCTGTATCTTAGATCCCATTCCTACTAAGTTACTGAAGACATTCTGCCCCTAATTGATAGTTCGTTACTTAACACAATTAATCTGTCATTATCATCAGGTTATGAACCACAGTCCTTTAAAATAGCTTTAATCAAACCCCTTCTCAACCTGTCCTGAAGACAACCAGGGACAGACACCACATGTCTCCTGTTGTTAAATCTAGAATGGAATTTAAAATCCTCCTCCTCACCTTCAAGACCCTTATAATAATGTGTGTGTGTGTGTGTGTGTGCGTGCGTGTGTGTGTGTGTGTGTGTGTGCGTGTTAGGGGTGTCACCGACGAATTGACTCTGTGATGATTCGTTGGATACGTCACAGTGTGTGTTTGTGTGTGTGTGAGTGTGTGTGTGTGTGATGATTCGTTGGATACGTCACAGTGTGTGTTTGTGTGTGTGTGTGTGTGTGTGTGTGTGTGTGTGATGATTCTTATCTGCTCTGGAGGTTGAAGTTTTTCCTTCTCAGAAAGTGAAACTGTAATAACATGTAATAATAATAATAGAAACTGGATGTGAGGACAAATGTCTGAGTCAGTGTCTCTGGACACTTTCTGGATCTTCTCCAGGTAGAAGTGTGTAATA
>CM028862.1:354222-374519 GCA_016801935.1 Platichthys stellatus
GAGGACATGGAGGTGTTTTCTCCCGACGACGATGCCACAGATGGTCAGACGAGCACCAGGAGAGGAGACAACCCTACCAGCGCCACCACTGGACCCCCCCCCAGCCCTACAGGAGGGGGAGGAAACTTCACCCAAAGAGCCGCTGCCCACTGTTCAGGTAAATTACATCTCAGCTTCCTGACTGTCGCCGGCTTCACATAAAGTTTCCAATAATGAGAGAGAGGGACTGAACTTTATTCTGAGTTTGACCAGGTGATTAACATGCCCCCCCCCCCCCCCCCCCCCCCCCCGCGGGCCGGTGCCCCCTCCAGGTGCATCTGGGCGTCGCTCTTCGGCGTCCATGCTTCACCGTCTTCTGACTCTACCGTCTCAGCTGCTCGAGGAGGATGATGAGGAGGCCGGTGCCAATGAAACTCTGGCTGCTCTGGCCAATGAAAGCGCCAACGACTGCCATGAGGACGCCGAGCCATCGGGCCAGACCACCAGAGAGGAGGAGGAGGAGGAAGAGGAGGAGGAGGACAAAGGGAGGAAGGTGAGGGAGGACTGAAGGAAACTTCCTGTTGCAGTTCTTTCACTCAGCAGACAGCAGTTTGTTAACTTTCCTGTGACAGAGACAGATGGTGTTGATTGATTGATGTCGTGTCTCTGCAGAAGAAGCGGCGGAGGGTTTGGTCCGAGTGTGACGAGTGTGGGCGGAGGTTCAGTCGCATGTCTCTCCTGAAGGCTCACCGCCAGACCCACTTCACTGAGACCGGTGCTGACACGTCGTCTCCGCCCGACAGCGCCACACCGGCGCTACGCTGCTCAGACTGCGGCAAGAGGTTCTCCTCAGCCACCCGGCTGCACAGCCACATCCGGACCCAGCACCCTGGGAACCGGGCCTAAGGCCGGCCGGTCTCCTGGGCTGAACTGGAAACTGACCATTGACAGAGGAGGAGCCACTAACCCAGGAGAAGATGGAACTATCTCCTGACCCTTGGGCTGCGACCTTCAACTCCACATTCTTCAAAGTGATGGTACAAACGGGGCGCGACCCATTTCTGTAAAGAAACATCACACACACCTGGTTCAAATCCAGAGAGCAGGATGAGTCACGAGATTCACCTCCTCATATGACGCCTTTTCCTTTTGATTCGAATCAAAACCTTAAATATATGGATCAATGCAAAGATTCATTAGAAAGTTAAAATATTTATATCAAATAATAAGTCATCTACTTATTTCAGGATCAGGTTTAATTGGCCAAGTAAGTTGTACAAACAAGGAATTTGACATGGTGGCTGTCAATGTTCTTACATAGAATACACACAACACAAAACAAAGGAACGAATGTGATGGTCGAAGCTGAAGATCGTACAAATAAACAAAAACACGACAGCGCACAATAGCGTGGCCGCCATTCGCTGCGCCATCGTTGAATGTTAACGAATGAAACCTTCATCTCACTTCCTTATGTAGGCCACTTAGACAAACTGTCTTTAAAGAAACAAATGAAATTTGAAATGGTGTAGAAAACACACGGAAATATCGTGGAGATAATCAAGTGATTCTTAAATAGTTCCACTGTGACGCAATGAACAACAATGAATTTGCATAAATGAAAAAATAAACTAAAACACTAGTATGAATGTCGTCCCAGCGTCAATAATAAAAGACCTATGAATACAATCGGTCTATCCCTCATCAGTGATACGTCTGCGAACCAATCAGGGTCCCTGGTGGAAGGTCACATGATCCTGAAACTCTGCTCTAACACTAGAAGTTCGAACGTTGATCAATCTGAATCTCGTTTTCTTTCCAGCTTCAGTAAACAAACAAATAGTTTCCTGTTCCTCTGAGAGCATGAAAAAAACAAAACGTCTAAACTTCAAAAGAAATGAAACCCTGAAGGCAGAGAGGCCGGGTTGACCTCCTGCTGTAAACATCCAGAAGCCTCTTGTGGAGGGGGGGGGGGAGAGGCTCCTCCCCTTAGCAGTCTTATGGTGGAGCGTGGTTTCCCGTCTCCTGACTGTGATTCACTTGTTGGCGTGTGAAGCGAGGACGGCCACTCCCACAGGAACATGTGACCTGTGGCGACTTTCACGCCTCTTTTTTGTAAGTGACCTTTTTTTCCTCCAGACTTCACCTCTTCTTCTTATTCTTCTTCTTTTTCTGTTTTTTTGGATTATGGTTTCGCTAATTTTTCATTTTTAGACATCTGTGGATTTCTGGTGTCGGCGCCTGTACAGGAAAACCAGCGTGGCCAGTGGCCTCGCTGGTTTGGACTCGTTGAATGTGAATCAGCTGTTTTTATCATTTTTACGTTTAATGTACAGTTTTTACTTTTCAAACTAAACTGATGATGAGACTAGAGAAGAGAAGGTTTTAATCTTCCTCTGGTTCAGTGACCTCATGCTAACACACGATACCTCCTGACACACAAACTGAAAACGCTTCTGGCCTCAGCTACCTTCACCCTGTCCTGTACGGAAGAACAACTCTGCCACAAGAAGAAAAACAGAAGTTATATCAAAACCAATCAAATCCAACCACAAGATTCTAAATCTGAAGAAGTTAAGAGAAAGAATTTGAATGAAATTTGATTTAAAGGGAAACAAGGATCATGAGAATCATTTATTTTTCTCATCTACACTATTATATTGCATATTTCTTAAAGTTTTTCTTTTCTTTTTCTGGCAGAATTGATTCCATTTATAAACTAGTTCATAAATACTTTTTAGGTTCAAAACTCTTCCGACTTTTTTCTGTCTGGTCTGAAGAGTTTTTAAAGATTCGAAAGAAAAAAAAAAACAGAAATCAAACCGATGGTTTTTTATTGTGTTTCTCTTTATGTCCGATCAGCTGGTTTTTAACGAAAACACTTGTGTATAAGGCAAAAATGTACACAAGTGTTTATTAGAGGATTATTTTCACATTGTTTAAACTTTATACAATAAGTTTTAACTCTGTGTCTCTGAATGAGATGAAAGGAATCCAGAGGTGCAGCATTGGAACAAAAAGATCAAAGACAAACAATCTTCATATTTTTCTAACAATCAGAACCAAGCGTCGATTTGATCGAGCAGCGTTCAGAACGCCGACGTCGCTACGACACGTGTAGGCGTTGATAATATTTTTATACCCAAGCCTAGCCCCCCCCCCCCCAAAAGGTCTAACGTTGACCATTTATGTTTCGGCAGATTAAAGGTATCAAAGCGTAAGCCGTTGCCATGGCAATCAATGCCAATATCAGTATTGGAATACTTTGTGTTTTCAATTTTATATATCTTTTATTTTCTACTTATTGTTATATATGCATTACTGCAAAAATAAATTAATAAATAACCTGCTTATTGTTACCAGCAGCGTGATCATGTAACAACAAATATTTGTGAAGACAAGCGTCACAATCTGGAGTCCAGACGACTGATCTGGAAACGTTTTTAAAGAATATTAAATTCTTACATGAGTCGCATGTCAGTCAAAAATC
Organism: Platichthys stellatus; assembly: GCA_016801935.1. Classification (NCBI taxonomy): domain Eukaryota; kingdom Metazoa; phylum Chordata; class Actinopteri; order Pleuronectiformes; family Pleuronectidae; genus Platichthys; species Platichthys stellatus. The sequence goes on from CM028862.1 coordinate 357,692, forward strand.
GAACCATGAAAGAAGTAGAAACACCGATGTTCACGGGGATCGAGCGACTGATTCTCAGCAGGACAGAAATGAATCCGTCTCATCCTGGAGATGTTCCCGTGTCGTCTTCTCGTTTGTGCGACGATGTTCTGATTGTCGTGTTCTGCTTGTAGCTGTGCAGATTGACACGTTTCCTAGTGAACACTTGTTTTTATTCATTTTGAAACAATATGAAGATCAAACTTTGCCGAGGGGCAGAGAGTTTGATTTATTGTTGATGAAAGCACAGTTGCAAAATGGACAATGATGTGCAAAAAAAAAATCTAAAACCACCTGCGAAAAATATGTTGACTCAATTCAACCTGAAGGTTTGATTTCAGTGGATCGTGACTCCCGCTAGCTCGTTAGCTCGTTAGCTTGTCTTTGCCTCTGAATGTTGCTCAAATAGCTAAAGCTTGTCGTCTGCTTCGCTAATGTCTGAATTAACCAACCGCTTCTCTGCAAACTCCGAGTGATTCGTTGCACTTTCAGTTAAACTCGTGTTCACTTACCTCATTTTTTTGATTCATTTCAAGTGTTAAACTTGTTTTTCATCTTTCCACACAGACCTCATTACCTCACGTCGACATGTGACCACATTAACGTGTTGATTTTATTTTGTCTGTTTCAGTTGGGATGCGTCTCAGTTTCTGAATCCTCGAGTAAAGACCACACAACTGTTTTAAAGTTTGACATTTTGGTTTTTACCAGCGGATTCATTTTCACTGAATCACAAATAAAAAAGAAATACAGAAGTCTTGATCATAATTGGGGGGAAATTATAAGATTCTCATGAACACACAATCTTGAATATCGTAAAGACCTTTTTCTTTTAATGTTAATTATCTTTTCACCTCATTTATATATCGTCTTTTGAGCCTCGTTGGATGGTTGTGAAGTTCTCATCATTTCAGCCAGATGCATTTCTCTTGAAGACGTTGACAGAATCTCTTTTGAATTTGAAATGTGTTATTTTCAGCCCTGAGACGCATCCAGACTCTGATGTGAACGCACCTGCGATCACGATTCCTGTGATTTACATACGTTTGTTGGCAGTTTTCTGAAAAGTGGTTTTGGGTTCTCACGATGTTTTGGTTCGGCCTCTTGAGTTAAAACTTAAGGCTGTGAAGAAGTGAATTAAAATGGAAGAAGGGCGGCTGAAGAACTTCCCAGGGAGCCCAGACAGAGCTTGAGATCCCTGAGAACCCCGTGTGGTCAGTTGTAGAAGTACAGCTGCAGTTTGTGAAACGTTCCTCGGGGTTCCTCAGGGAACAATCAGAGGCCCTTGTGTTGTTTGAAACAAATGTGAGAATAAGGAGATGAAAGGGATGTTTTATTATTTTTAATATTCACAGGGAAACAGCGTTCAATTTTTTGTATTGTTATTATTTAAATCTATTTTAACTCCCTATATAATCTCGATGGACGGCCTTTTGTTTGTTCATCTGTGTTTGGATTTATGCAATACTTTTGATAAAATGTGCCCTTTTTGTAAATCAGCACTCTAATAAAACCAAATCGAAGAGTTTCCTATTTATAAATCTAAAAAGTGCTGAAGTTGAGTGACAAGAGTAAGAGCATGAAAAAAATAATCATTTCCACTCTGTCGATGTGAAAATCAACTCGAAATTGATCTGACCTTTGACCTTTTTGTGACAATTATTGCCAACTTTTTTTACGTTAACGAGTGAAACGGAGAATGTTCACCGTCTGAATGTCATTTACATAAAGTCGGGACTCAGCAGGACGTCGAGGCCGGGCTGTTTTCTACGACCGGTCTCTGAGGCCGGGGACTTTCTAGTGTTTCAATTCAAAACCAATAAATGTTCTCAACGACCAGTCTGACCAGTCTCATTTATTATATATATGTATAAACACACTGTTCATCACAGAAGAGAGGTGGAATCAGGAGAGGAGGAGGAAGGTTAGAAGGAGGGAGGAGAGACGAGGGAGGAATCAGGAGAGGAGGCAGGTAAGAAGGAGGGAGGAATCACGAGAGGAAGAAGGTAAGGAGGGAGGGCTCAGGAGAGGAAGGTGTGAAGGAGAGGAGGAAGGTAAGAAGGGAGGAATCAGGATAAGAGGAGAGAAGGAGGTTAAGAAGGAGGGAGGAATCAGGAGGAAGGTTAGAAGGAGGAAGGAGAAAAGTAGGGAGGAATCAGCAGAGGAGGAAGGTAAGAAGGAGGGAGGAATCAGGAGAGGAATTAGGAGAGGAGGAAGGTAAGAAGAAGGGAGGAATCAGGATAAGAGGAGAGGAGGAGGTTAAGAAGGAGGGAGGAATCAGGAGAGGAGGAAGGGGAGGAGAGAAGGAGGAAGGTTAGAAGGAGGGAGGAGAGAAGGAGGGAGGAATCAGCAGAGGAGGAAGGTAAGAAGGAGGGAGGAAGGTGTGAAGGAGGGAAGAAGAAGAAGAAGGGAGGAATCAGGATAAGAGGAGAGAAGAAGGTTAAGAAGGAGGAAGGAATCAGGAGTAGAGGAGAGAAGGAGGGAGGAAGGTAAGAAGTAGGGAGGAATCAGGAGAGAAGGAGGTTAAGAAGGAGGGAGGAATCAGGAGTAGAGGAGAGAAGGAGGGAGGAAGGTAAGAAGGAGGGAGGAATCAGGAGAGGAGGGAGGAGGAAGGTGAGAAGGAGGGAGGAATTAGGAGAGAAGGAGGAAGGTAAGAAGAAGGGAGGAATCAGGATAAGAGGAGAGGGAATTAGGAGAGAAGGAGGAAGGTAAGAAGAAGGGAGGAATCAGGATAAGAGGAGAGAAGGAGGTTAAGAAGGAGGGAGGAATCAAGAGAAGGAGGGAGGAAGGTAAGAAGGAGGGATGAATCAGGAGAGGAGGGAGGAGGAAGGTGAGAAGGAGGGAGGAATTAGGAGAGAAGGAGGAAGGTAAGAAGGAGGGAGGAATTAGGAGAGGAGGAAGGTAAGAAGGAGGGAGGAGAGAAGGAGGGAGGAATCAGGAGAGGAGGAGAGGAGGCTGCTGTGCTGAGGTGGACGTGGCGGGTCCAGCGGAGGGATCTTCAGTGACGGACCGAACCGAGGACAGGCGGCCATGACCCGGACCTCCCGCAGGTAACGAGCCGCTCTCCCTTCGTCGTGTCCCGCAGCTCGGCTCCGGTGCAGCCCGGTTTCCTGCCTGTTTAACGGGCTCTCTGACAGAGTCCTCCCGCTGGCCTCCCGTCGGCCGCCGCCTGGCTCTGTCCGCCGGACTCTTTCTTTGTTTGTCAGCCGCTCCCCGCTGCGTCCCTCCGGCTAGCAGCCCCGCTGCTGCCCGCCGCTGCTGCCCGCCTCACTCTCACTTTCCCCCGCGCCAACAGCAGCTAGCTCCGCTGCTAGCTTAGCAGGCTGCACCGTGATAAACAAGATGGCCACTGGCTAGCTGCTGGAGCTACTCATGGCACCTTGCCCTGTCTTTGTGGAGCCGCCGCCTCGCTCCCGACCCGGGGTTCGCTGAACGTTAAAGTTGGTTTGTTTCAGGCTGAAGTTGAGATGTGGAACTGACAGACAATAAATCACAGACACCATTTTGAGGGATTGTGCGGAGGCTGCGTGGCGCCTGGAGGAGGCTACCTGAGCGGGAGCAGGCAGGTACACGGCCCGCTGCGGTGCACCGGCAGCCGGCTGCTGCCTGCTGCTGCTCCCGGTGTCTTTGTTCCACTGTTTACACTGTGTGTGTTTGTGTGCGAGTGTGAGCGTTTGTGTGTGTGTGTATGTGTGTGTGAATGTGTAGGCCGCTGCTCAGTCTATAGAATCATAACAGAAAAGGTTCAGGTTGTTCGTGTCGCGCAGGTTAAACACTCTGAGAACAGAACCTGGCATTTGAGACAAAGACGCGATCCAGTACTTTAATGATCTAATACTCTAATGATCCAATACTCTAATGATCCAATACTCTAATGATCAAATACTCTAATGATCCAATACTCTAATGATCTAATACTCTAATGATCCAATACTTTAATGATCTAATACTCTAATGATCCAATACTCTAATGATCCAATAGNCTAATCTAAAGATCTAATAATCTATTGATCAGATACTGTAATGATCCAATACTCTAATGATCTAATACTTTAATGATCTAATACTCTAATGATCCAATACTCTAATGATCCACTAATCTAAAGATCTAATACTCTATTGATCAGATACTGTAATGATCCAATACTCTAATGATCTAATACTTTAATGATCTAATACTCTATTGATCAGATACTGTAATGATCCAGGCGCTGAAGAGTCATGTGACTGGAATCCTCACGTTCCGTCTCAGCAGCAGATGTCTGAGCAGCTGATTGGTGGAGCTCAGTGAACTGAGGCGACTTCTTCTACTTTGATCAAAGTCTTGTTTCCTGACGGGAGGCCATGTGGGTCTGGATGTTCATGTTCAGTCTCGTGCAGATGGCAACTGACATGATGAATATATACTAACTGTGATCTCCATTGTGTCTCTACAGCCTGGTCAGGTGTGGCCGGTGACCGCGTTTGATTCCCAGAGGAGTCAGGGACACGCCCCCCAGCCCCTCCTCTCTGGTCAGGTCTCTGAGGAGACAGAGGGGGGAGTGGAGGACGCAGGAGGTCCTCCACACCTCTGCAGGTGTTGACCCGAGCGAGGTGAGGAGGATAAGCTCCGCCCCTCACCATGACAGACTTAGAGAGCGAGTGTTTGAGTCTTGGTCTGCCCCCTGACTGCAGCTCCCCCCCCCCCCCCCCGGAACTGGTCTCTGCCCCGACGCCCTCTCTCGCTCTCCTCTCCTCCGACTGCCCGACGCCCACGCTCAGCTCGCTGGCGGCAGAAGTGGCCGAGCCGCTGGTGATGCTGCCGTGTGTGAAGAGCGAGCCGGAGGACGGAGACCTGGAGCCCATCAGGACCGTGGACCTGTCGGAGATCCAGGCGCTGTCCACCGCGGAGCTGGGCCAGGACCAGATCAAGATGGAGATCAGCGGCCTGGACTACATCAAGGCAGAGCATCACGGTCTCCACAGCAGCCACCACCTGGGCCCGTTTGACCACAGCGACGTCTCGGAGCTGGACTACAAGTCGCACTACGAGCCCAGCTCCGTGTTCGACTACATCTCCCAGGTAACAATGTGTGTCTCAACCCACGTCAGCTGATCCCAAGTCAGACGTCTGTCGGCCTCTTGTCCCCAGCTGGTCTCTTCTTTACAGCCGCCACAGCAACAGGCTGAGGGGGATCAATAGTTCTGAAATAAATCCCTTGCTGTTTGATGCCGTTTCCTCCTCTGAAAAACAGTTGGTCACTGAAGCGCAATTAATTATGGGATAGGTTGAACCTCCTATATATTTATGATAAGATTACAACCTTTGGACCAATCAGCTGCTCTGTAAGGTGACTGAACCAATCAGATAGGGATCAGGTTATGATAATAAGATTTAGAAACAAGAAATATAAATGTTATCATGTAAACCCTAACCAGCTGGAACAGAAAGAACTGATTTGCCAACAGGGTCACCACTTTGCTTCACTTTCAAAATAAAATAATTAAATGGAATTAATAACTGAAGAAATAGTGACGAGTTTATACATTTTGCTAAAATGAGTTTAAGATGAATTCAGACCTTTTGTGTATCTTACCCCCCCCCCCCCCCCCCCCCCCCCCCACACACACACTGAGACGTTTGTAAACAATTACACCGACGCCCACATTCTCTTCCTGATTGGTTCTTATCAGTCACATGACCACTACCAGCGTGAAGACACTGACTGAAGCGTCTCGTTCTCTTGTTGCAGGTCACGGACACGTTGGAGTACATCAAGTCGGACCACCATGTGGACCTGCAGTGTTACTACACCACAGAGCTGAGCTCCCTGAAGTCAGAGTACCCAGAATCCAACGCCATGTCCACGTACCTGCAGCACAACGCCCTGGAGTCCATCCACATGGCCGAGCTCCGCACCGAGCTCAACAAGCTGCGCCCGGACACCCTGCTCACGGACGGGGCTGGCAAACTGGACCCTGAGTTTGGAGGCGGGGCTCTGTATGAGCTGCAGCCGACCGAGGACGGGAAGGCGTCTGGGGAGGGGGCCGGGCAGACGGGGGGGAGACTGCTGGTCACAACCAAGGGCCAGAGTCCGACGGTGAGGAAAGCTCGTAACATGCAGGGGGAGAAGCCTTTCTCCTGCACACAGTGTGGGAAGAACTTCAGCACGCTGGGAAACCTGAAAACCCACCAGCGGATCCACACCGGGGAGCGCCCCTACACCTGCTCGCAGTGCGGCAAGAGCTTCGGCCAGGCGGGAAACCTCAAACGACACCAGCTGATTCACACGGGCCAGAAGCCGTACGTGTGCGCTCACTGCCCCAAAGGCTTCACCAAGGCCGACGACCTGCGCTCACACCAGCGGCTGCACACCGGCGAGCGGCCGTTCATCTGCCTCACCTGCGGGAAGAGCTTCGGCCAGTCGAAGGAGCTGAAGGCTCACCAGCTGAGCCACACGGGCGAGAGGCCGTACTGCTGCCAGCACTGCGGCAAGAGCTTCACCAAGGAGACCAGCTACCGCAACCACGTGCAGATCCACACGGGCGAGAAGCCCTTCACCTGCTCGCAGTGCGGAAAGACTTTCAGCAACTCTGGAGTGTTAAAAACCCACGAGAAGATCCACTCGGGGGAGCGGCCCTTCGGCTGCACGCAGTGCGGCAAGAGCTTCGGCCGCCTCGGCCACCTGAAGGCCCACCAGCAGATCCACACGGGCGAGCGGCCGTACGCCTGCCCCCACTGTGGAAAGACGTTCAGCCAGTCGGGTCACCTCAAAGCTCACGAGCAGATCCACAAACGAGAACACACGGACACGGGCAGCAGCAGCAGCAGCAGCAGCAGCAGCAGCAGCAGCGGGGGGAGTGACAGTAGTTAAGAGAATGTCAGAACCCTTTAATCTTGCGGAAAAACAAAGTATTATTCCTTTTTTTTATAAATGCTATCTATACATTTTTTTTCCTTATGAATCTTTCTTACATTTTAATACCTTTTGTGCTCTTTATATATGTGGCAGGGTGGACCGACTGATTTGCTCTTATGCAAGTGTCTGTGAGTGTGTGTGCGTGCGCACGTGTTATGTACTGTGTGTGAGAGACTGAGGGGTGTGTAGATAATCTGTTAACTGGTCAGAGTGGGAACTTATTTTTAAAGTACTTCACTGAAACAAGCACAAACACGTCTGAAGTTTAGAAACTTCCTTTTGTATGTTTTTAGTGAAACTGAGCGGAACCTCGTTCACTGTGAAGATCAGAGTTTCACAAAGTGTTACTGGTTCACACCTGCTGGTTCACACCTGCTGGGTCACACCTGCTGGTTCACAGACCTGTGTGAACTGGTCTCCTTTCAGTTTGAAAACTCTGTGTTTGAGTCTGAACAGAAGCTGAGACTTTGGATGCAGACGTTCTCGTCCTGATTGGTTCTCATCAGTCACATGACTCGACTTCCAGAAAACACGTCCCTGCTCCTCCTTCAGAGGAGATTCTGTTACTAAGCAACCAGCTGCAGAGGAGACAATCTACTTCCTGTTTACATCACATGACCTGTGGATGTTAATGGTCATGTGACGTGTGTTTGTGTTGACAGATCGATATTGAAGCCTGAGGTTGTCTGACCCACGTGTCCACATACTTTTGTCAGTGTGAGCGTGTCCTGTCACTGGGACCAACCTGAACCAAAGTACTTTTACTTTACTCACTGGTTTATTTACAATATTATTTTCATATAGTTCTTATTTAACTATTTCATTGAAGTAAAACAATGAATTATGTAATTGGGGAACACACGCAGTCATTGTAAGACTTGTTGAAACTTTGTCAACAGAAATTTGCCTAACAGGAAGTGACATCTGTTCAGGTGGAGACGCAGCAGCAGGTTTGAGCGGATGAGTGTAGAATGAGTGAAGTTACGTTTGCAAACACTTAATGTATCAAACGTACATAAATCACTAAACACAAACAACGTCTTATACTCTAAGTTTCAGCTTGGTCTGTGTCCCATCTGCTAACATGGAGGAGTTTATGACCTATACTGATGGATCAAAATGATTTGGCTTCACTTTAGGGAACCGTCATGGCATCCATCTTTATTTACTGCTGTGGATGTTTCTTGTTTATTTTCTGATTCAAATCAGAAAAAATATTCCGATAAAACGAGAAGTTTTTATTCCTCCGTCATCGTCTTGTCTGAGAACGTGAAACAGGCGAACGGGTCCTGGTTCAGTTTCCTCCGCAGTAAAAGTACTTTAACTCTGAGTACAACAAAGTGCCAGTACTTCTTCTGTTTCAGTACTTGCTGCCAGTTTAGTATTTTACTCGCAGATGTTAATTCTGTTACTGTGTTGGTAAAAATGATGATATCATTTTGATATTTTTTGTTGTTTGATAATCGGCTGATACGACATTCCTTAAGTTTTTATAGCAGAAAAATGAAAATCATTCCAGCCCCTCGCAGATCGCTCACTGTGTTCAAATCTATTGATAGTTATTCCTAAAAAATGATAACACTTAAAACAGCAGCAAAACAGGTAAAGTTGATGAAGCATCTGTACTGAAGAGAATTATTAAAGAAACTAATGGAACATCTGCTTTGTTTGTTTTGTTTCTTCATATTCAAACTGATTCTGTTCATTTGGTGATGAATCATGTGAGATGGACTGATTCTCTGCAGGAAGGAGATATGTATATTATATATGTAACAGGAAACTGTTGGTTCTGCATCATCATTACAAAGGTTTAAATACTCATTATTAGGCAATGAAGAGATAATTGTAAAAACCGATGGTTGTTAATTTTGAGGTTTTCAATTTGTTGTTTCCATGTCTAACTTATTTATTTTCTTACGAATCTTTTGCTTTAGCTGAATGAACTTTGACCCCGAACTTAAAAAACTGAAGAAAAGAAAAAAGGAAAAATGTTGTAACATTGGTACGTGTCACAAGTTTCCCTGGTCTGTCCCACATGTGCCTTTCATTCAGTGAGAGTGATGCATGATGGGAGGTAATAGGTATCTTGCTTTGTTCGTAACCATTTGTTATAGAAAAGTTTCCCACATTGCATTGTGGGAAGCTGGGCCCACTCTATGGGTGTAGTAGCTCTCACTGGACACTAGGGGAACTTTAGGAACTGGCTGAGCAGCTTGTTGTGGATCGATCAAAGCAACGTCTGTTGTCAGGATGCTAAGATGCTAATGTGTTAGCATCTTAGCAGGCAAACATGTTCAAGTTGTGTCATTACATTACATGTTGATGTGTCATGTTGATTTTTATCGTAAAGTTGGTTTGTGACTCAACCAACGTTCGAGCTTCAATTGATGACGTTTAAATTCAAGCAAATGAACGTGGACGAATCTGTCCGTGTTTCACCTGAGCTGATGAAGATGATGATGATGAAGAGCGTTCATCCAGCTGCTCTGTTCTCTTATTATCGAGCAGCCTGGCAGGAGGAACATCTGCATTCTGCAACCAACCAACACCGGCCGCCGGCGCTCACCGTGCACAGTGCAGGGGATTGTGGGTAAAGGCTTCACCTCTTTCTCCATTTTTAAAGGAGACGTGTTTTTTCCCTGAGTTTGTATCAAATGTTTTTTTTGTGAGTATTAAAAACCAAGTGAGCTGCTCTGCTGTGTTTAGAGAAGCGTGTGGATGTGGTTGAAGCTTCAGGAACACGTCTGTTGAACGTATGTGCTCGTCTGATTTAGTTTGTGTGTTTATTGACGTGTAGACCAGATGTTTCACATGTTCTAGTTTGAATCCTGAATTCTGTGTTGCTGAGGTGTTCAGCTCCGCCCTCTTCAGAAACATTCAAACACACTTTGAGTTCAGTCGAGATTTATTCAGACAGAAGCTGTTGACCTCAAACCATGAAGTAAGATTCATTCTGTGACTGGAAACCAGTGAGAGCCGCTCCTCGTCAGCTGGGTGATGGGTTGAGATGTGACTCCACCCGGTCCGACGTCTCAGACGCTCTCCTCGATGACCTCTGTGATGACCTTTGTGGTGACCTTTGTGGTTACGCTGGAAGACGACGAGCCGGCAGATCTAAGAACAAAGCATGAGAAACCAGTTTAGTCCTGAACATTTCAGTGGACCTCAACTCCAGGATGTCTTAACTCTCAGCTTCACTAACACGGTTCCTTCTGATCCCCTGTGTCATGAAGGTCAGTCTGGACGAGGCTTCACATGTGTCTCTAAACATCAGGTGTGAAAGGTTCCTCAGTCCAGAGTACTGTGGAGTACTGTGGATCTCTGTGGAGTTCTGTGGAGTACTGTGGAGTACTGTGGATCTCTGTGGAGTTCTGTGGAGTACTGTGGAGTTCTGTGGAGTTCTGTGGAGTACTGTGGAGTACTGTGGAGTACTATGAATCTCTGTGGAGTACTGTGGAGTTCTGTGTAGTACTGTGGAGTACTGTGGAGTACTGTGGAGTACTATGAATCTCTGTGGAGTACTGTGGAGTTCTGTGTAGTACTGTGGAGTACTGTGGAGTACTGTGTAGTACTGTGGAGTACTGTGCCTGAAGGTGCTGATGCTGCTAGTGATGCATCATGGTGTTACCATGGCAACCAAATGAAGCTGTTTCATATCACTATCATGGACTGAAGGTGTGAAGGTCCTCTCACCCGAGTCCCTCTCCGTCCAGCAGCCTCCTGTACTCGGCGATCTCCATCTCCAGTCTGGTCTTGATGTCCAGCAGCGCCTGGTACTCCTGGGACTGTCTCTCCATGTCGGCGTTCAGCTGCACCAGCTGCTCCTCCAGCCCCCCCACCTGCACAGGTCAACTCAGTGTCAGTGCTGATGCTCCACGGAGCTGAGTCACTTTATCATCGACCCCGACAACTACTCACCTGCATCTGGAATCCGTTCATCTGCATGCTGTAGCGAGCCTGGAGGTCGGACATCGTGGATTCAAGAGATGCTTTCTGCAGGGAGACGGACATGTTAGAGGACGGACATGTTAGAAGACGGACATGTCAGAGGACGGACATGTTAGAGGTCCGACATGTCAGAGGACGGACATGTCAGAGGACGGACATGTCAGAGGACGGACATGTTAGAGGTCCGACATGTCAGAGGACGGACATGTCAGAAGACGGACATGTCAGAGGACGGACATGTCAGAGGACGGAGCTGGAATCCAGAGTGAATAGGTTCCTGTTCTGCTGTAGTTGAGTAGTTGATAAAGAACTACAGTGTTTCCTCTTCCACATGAATCTCTTGACGACTCCTCATTGACCCGTTCCATTTATTTAATAATTTCACTATAAAATAAACAGTTTTTTTACCCAAAAAGTGAAATATTAGTTGTAGACTGAATGGGGATAAAGCTCATCAGGCTCTGAGATCCCCCGTTCGGTGCTTCATCTTCCTTTCGGGCTCAGATCCGTGGGTTTGGCTTCGGTTCACGATATCCAATGAAATACGGTTTTATTCAAAAGTTTAACACAATTAAATCACAGCAGCACTCGAGTTCTGGTCTTTGAACTGAATTGTATTTTTGAAGTGCTCTGTGAAGTGATCAGAGAGTTTGTTTCCATTTTCTGATGGAAACAATGAAAAAGACCTCATGTTTGAAGGGGTGTGTTCACACTGGTCTCACCATGTTGAGCTGCGACTGGAGCTCGATCTCCAGAGCCTGGAGCTGACTCTTCACCTCCTTCACCTCCGACGTCGTGGACTTCAACGTTACCTCGGTGGTCGCCGCCTCCTTACTGAGAACCTCCGACTGGGATGAGGAGGAAGAAAAAACAGACGAGTGAAGACGTGAAGGTTCCTTCATGTTCCTCTTCAGCCGACACGTTCCCTCCTCCTCACCTTGGACTGGAACCAGGACTCCAGCTCTCTGCGGTTCTTGGCGGCTACAGAGTCGTAGTGTTCTCTGATCTCCTCCATGACCTTGGTCAGGTCCTCCTGAGGAGCGGCGTCCACCTCCACGTTCACCTGGCCGCTCATCTGAGTCCGCATCGACACCAGGTCCTGCAGGAGCGTGAAGAAGGTAAGAGTGTGTGTGTGCTTGTCTTTCTAGAGTTATTTGGTTATACACCATCATTGTGGGGACATTTTGTTGGGACCTCACAAAGGCAAAGAGCTGTTTGAGGGTGGCTCTTGGTTTCAGGGTCAGTTCAGTGTTTCCAGGTGATTCAATCAAAAATGTCCTTTAAAAATAATTTTAAAGAAATGTCTACAAACGTCACGAATCAGGTTCAAAGATATTTAAAATGAAAAGTCTTCATCGTGGCTAATGATGTCACAATGTAAAGCTGATCAGGACAGAGTCATGGTGATGAAGTGGGCGTGGTCACCTCCTCGTGGTTCTTCTTCATGGACACCAGCTCGTCCTTCAGGCTGTCCAGCTGCATGCTCAGGTCCACCTTGGCCACACCCAGGTCCCCGAGCAGCAGCTTCAGCCCGGAGATGTCGGCCTCCACCGACTGACGCATGGACAGCTCGTTCTCAAACCTGCAGGAAAACAGGTTAGTATTAATATTAATGATGCTGTTTATGGATCAAATAATATTCAAACATATTTTAAACTATGAAACCCGAGAAAAAATAGTCTAGTAAAATTTGAGAGGATACTGCATTAATTACCCAACAATTAATTGAATATATGTTGTTCAAAGTATTATTACGTATATTCATAACTATTCCCATGAGTCATTTCATCCCCTGTGATCTGAGCCCCGTCATCCACCTGCTGCTGTTCCCTCAGCAGCCAGCAGGGTGCGCTGAGGCGGCAGAGCTCAGGTGAGACTGGTGCAGAGACTTTCTAAAGTCAAGGCAAACTACGTTAAAAATATATATATATTTAAAAAGACGAGAAAAGAGAATGAAACAAAGAAAATGGAAGTTGTTGCTGACTTGACTCTGAAGTCGCCCTGAGCGAGTTTGGTGTTGTCGACGCTCAGCAGGATGGATCCTTTGGTCATGATGGCCTCCTGGATCTGAAAACACACAAATACCAATAAAATACATTTTTGTAATAAAATCATACGTGTTAACATCTGTACACATTCCTGTTCCATAAGGTAAAAACAGCTGGTTTATTGTCTTCATGTCTTCATGTACGATATGAACGTTCAGGAACGTGTTGTCACTTCTGAATTATATTCAACACTGAACATGAAGCTTCTTCGGTTTCAGTTAGAATCATAAAAAGCAGCTGAGACGTTAAACTCACCTGGAACACGTCGACCTGCAGAAGCTCAGAATCAGGATCTTTTAAAAAACTGGTTATTTATGGAAAAGTTTGTCCAGTTCTGAGATCGAAGACGACGTATTCAACCCTCAACAGTTCTGAGATTTCATTCCATTTGAGGTTTTCTCAATGTTATAATAAGTTAGATCAAAAAAACAGCTTCTGCAGATTTTAGTTTTCTGTAACTTTTTGTCTTTATTATATTTGTAGAGGAAATAAAAAGTGGATTGAAGATCAGAAGCTGAAATGACCTCAGTGAACTTCTTCCTGTTTTTACACTATAATTCAATCCAATTCATATGTTTTGTGTATTTGATATTTTCCTCACACTTCAGTTTTGATTCTTACTTATTACTAACTGAAGCCTTTGGACTAAGAAAGGATGATCTTCTTTCCCAGAATGCCCCTCTTCCTCACCTTGCCCTGCAGCTCAGCGATGGTGGTGGAGAAGCTGCTGTAGTCTCTGGTGGACGGCCCCACCTTGCTCTCCACAAACTGTCGGATCTTCAGCTCCAGCTCGGCGTTGGCCTTCTCCAGCGCCGCCACTTTGGACAGGTAGGTGGCCAGCCGGTCGTTCAGGTTCTGCATGGTGAACTTCCCGTTGCCAATGAGGCTTTCATTTGCCCCTGCACCACCTCCGAAACCTGCACCACCTCCAAAACCTGCACCACCTCCGAAACCTGCACCACCTCCAAAACCTGAACCACCTCCAAAACCTGCACCACCTCCGAAACCTGCACCATCTCCAAAACCTGCACCACCTCCGAAACCTGCTGCTGCACCTGCTCCACCTCTGATGCCAAAACTGCGGCCGCCTGCAGAGAAGCTCCTGCTGGCCCGAGAGACTCTAACATCAGAGCCTCCTGCTCCGCCCGCCATGCTGAAGGAGCTCAGGCCTCCTCCGAGGGACGAGCGCCCCAACATGCTGCCGCCGGTGAAGGAGAATGCAGTTGCCATGAGGAAGAAGGAGACAGGAGTGGTCTGTCTTCTGGAGCGAGTGAGAGGAGACGATCAGGTCGCTCCTTTTTAAAGCTGCTGCTCAGGCGGGGGGGGGGGGCGGAGTCAAAGAGCCACACCCACCTTCTCTTCTGTAGCAGCTGAAACAGAGGAACAGTCTGAGAAGCAGTGATAGATTCTCTCACGGATACAAAGTGCTCTCCACTGCAGGTCTCCAGCTCTTTTGGTCAGCGGTGGTTTGTAGATCTCTGTCCACAAGGCCGCTCTCCACTGTGAAGGCCCAGATGGGTTCTCCAGGGAGGATCCACATTGAGGTTTTACACCAGCAGCTTGTATTTCTCTGACCACGCATCAGAAGTGATGCCAGGGAAACACAGTTCTTTGGTCTCTGTTGGATGAACATCTCCCACCAACTAAACTGTCCATGATCAGACAGGTGGTGAGCACTCGGGCTCTTAGAGTCGAGAGGCAGCGCTGCCCAGGTGAACCAGCCGGAGCCTTCAGAGGTCCTCAGGTTCTGCTGTGTGACTCAGAGGAACCACCAGTTCATCTTTCACACTTTGTTCATCTAATCACTGATTTGTCGGCTGCTTGACCAACGTTCACTTTAAACTCCTCTCATGTTTGACTCCTTGAACTTCCTCTGACCTCGTCCTCCTGATGTTGGACCTCCTGGTTCCTCCTGTGAACCTTCTGGGTTCAGGGAACAGACTGGTATCTGTTCCCTCCCACATGCTTCTGATCTGCAGTGATTTGGTTTGGAACATGAAACATGTCAAACAAATGTTGTAATAAACTTAGTTTAACTAACTGTTCAGTTGACTTATAACTTTATCGACATGTGGTGTGAGCCCTGGCATTGTGTATTGTGGGTTTGTGCGTCATGGGTTTGTGCGTCGTGGTTTACAAAGTGAAATAAGATTGAAGGTGCGATGGTTTCTTCTTCTCAGCAGATTTCTGGTGGAGTGTGAAGTTGGTGTTTCATCTGTGGAGCTGGAGAGTGAACGTGGGTTTGATTGACGGCTGTGATCTGCTGTCACATGTTGAAGCTTCAACCCTGAAGCTAAACCCCGTTCACCCTGAACTCTTGCACTGATTGGTCGGCTCAGGTCTGTGCATGTGTGTGTGCAGGTGTGTGTGTATTAATATATTCTATATGGACTCTTCTACCTGCAGCTCAAGGCTACGCTCCATCACTGCTGTTTCTCAGAAGATTCAAACTGATCCAGGATCCCGTCACTTCGGTTCAGTCGGAGTTCAGGGTTCAGCTGGTGAATCCGTCCGCGACGTTTAATCCGAAGAAATCTCACTTTTTTCTCTCATTGCTGAAGATAAACAACGCAAATCAAAATCCCACCTTTTATTTTCTGAATAGACATTTTGAATATCAGCCATAATATCATTTGATTCTCCTGTAGAAGCCCGGGTCCAGATTATAATGGGTTTTAAGAAAAACGTATTTTACTACACTACCCACAATCCTCAGGTGTACGTGGAGCTCACTGTTACCATGGGAATGCTCACCTCATCCAATGGGATGGTTCAGTGGAACTACACTATATTATCATATTAAAATACTATGAACAAACATACGAGATATTAACTACTATGAATCACAACAAGGTTCCATTCAAGAAGAAGCAGGAAGTGGTTGGAAAGGATCAGTGCATTATGGGATGTCGTAACTCTGCTGTATTGTTTGCAACATGCTTCACAGCGTACGACACACACCAGCTACCGGAGCTGGGACTAGCAGCGAACCGCGAGAAGGAGCTAACAGTGAACCACGAGAAGGAGCTAGCAGCGAACCGCGAGAAGGAGCTAACAGTGAACCACGAGAAGGAGCTAGCAGCGAACCACGAGAAGGAGCTAGCAGCGAACCACGAGAAGGAGCTAGCAGCGAACCGCGAGAAGGAGCTAACAGCGAACCACGTGAAGGAGCTAGCAGCGAACCACGAGAAGGAGCTAGCAGCGAACCACGAGAAGGAGCTAGCAGCGAACCACGAGAAGGAGCTAGCTCAGTATTTGTGTGGACGTCGCCAGAGGAACCACAGATGAGTAAATGGAGCCTCATACAAACTGAACCACCCCGGACTACTGCCCCCTTGTGGTTGTTCTGTTGTGCTCGGCACCAGTCAGCTGTCGTGTCAAGCTCAACAAGTCACAAGTTAAGTTGTGCGTCCAATAGTTGACATCTCAACAGTCGACCTCACAATAGAACCAGAGAAGAAGTCTGATTCGGATCCTCTGGGATCAAGATACTTCAGTTTGGACCAAAGTGCTGGAGGCCTTCTCTCCAGTGAGTTTAGTAGTGATCAGGGATAGAGTTACAGTCGGGCTCACACTGAGTTCAGTGCCTTGCTAATGGGTTAGGGTTACTAAGCACCGACAGGATTTCATCCCTTCTGACTTCAGGCTGTTCTCTGGTCGACACCCGGAAAGAGGTGTAAGTATAAACCATCTGTCAATCATCTCCAACAAGGAGGTTTAACATTTGGTTTTCTCTCCGAGTCCCGACAGACGCCAACGGGCTGAGATCCTCGTTCACACCATCTCAGCTACTAGCTGCTGGTTATTATATCATCTGTAGGTTCCATCACTCTGCTGCTGCTCTGAACTGTCACATCATGAAACAATCATATTTACGATCAGGTGGTGTGTCGACGGTATGCAGCAGTCGCCTGA
>CM028862.1:395419-415523 GCA_016801935.1 Platichthys stellatus
CCCCCCTCACCTGGATTCCTCTGTGCATGTTAAGACCTGTGTGTGTGTGTGTGTGTGTGTGTGTGTGTGTTATTGTGCAACCAAACAATGATCCCTCAGTGACGGCCCTGGTCTCTGTTTGCTGTGACACAGGCTGGTATTTACCCTGGAGCTGGTTTTCAGTCGACTCATCTCAGTTCAGAAAGCAACACGGGAGTAAAAGTAATGCACAGAAGTAACTGAGTATTTACAATGTATCTTACTTTATTCCTCTTGTTTCACAGATTATTTCAAAAGATATTTTGGGCTACATTTATCATTTTAGTAGCAACACAGGTCGGTCAATTTATCACTTGACGACTCAGAATCTTCACATCGGATAAACTTGTAAAACCATTTGTTACGTTGCTCGAAACCTCGAAGCCGTTTCCTGTCCTGAGTCCGAAGCTTCAAGTCTTTGTTCTGGTTTCACGTCTGACCCGAAGTCTTTAATTCTGTCTCGAGGAACCTTTCACACCTGATGTTCAGATTCAGACTGAACTGACGAGTCTGAAGCTCTGAACCAAACCAGGTGTGAACCAGTTCAAAGTCTGAAATAATGATTTAAATAACAAAAGACCTTTATTTCCTTAAACTTCTACAAATGTCAGCCCCTTCTAAAAACACAAAGGTAAAAGAACGATGGATGTGATGAGCTGTCTGACAGGTTCATGTTATGAATCACACGGCAGATGGCAGTAATGCATCTAGACGTCTTCATGAAGACCGACCACGAGGACTCAGGCTTCTCCGGTTTGTGTGTGGACGTTTGTCAAAGTTATGATTTTCTCAGAAAGACTGTTGTTAAAATGTAAAGACTTTTTATGTCGGTGAAGAAATGTTTATTTTTGGAACATGGAACGTTTTAGTTTGAAAAGCTAACACACTTTCTAGAGTGAAGGTGTTTCTTACCTCAACAACGTTTCTCTGTAGTTTAACTTTCTAGTTGAGTTAAGATCAGAGGACGTTGCTCCTTGTTCTCTGAGACAAACTCTGATCTGGGAACAATATTTTAAAGATGTGATTGATTGAAATCATTTTTCAGGGTGAGGACATTTTTCAGTCAGGGCATATTTTGAAGAGACCTGGAATACAATTTTTTTTCCTTTTTTTAGAAAAGTCCCCTCAAAAAGTTTTAAATTAAGAAATTAGCGTCTTTTACTTCAATCTCTAAACTGTCGACATGTTCAGGACTGAAACAGATTTCTTAGAAATATTGAAATATTTACTTAATGAAAAAGAACAACCCCACAGTTTATCGAAAGAATTAAAAGTAAAACAAAAATGATCTGTGGTGATTTTAATGCTGAAAATGAACCGTATATATTGATATAAATATACGAATGGTTTTCATTTTTACTTGAATTCAGATTATTTATTCTTGAACATCATCAACCCTTGAGCGCTGGTGCAGCACTTAGTGGCCATTACAAGAACTGCAGTTGAATACAAAAAAAACAGGAGACCAGGTTTTATTTTGAAGCACCTCAGCAGACTTTAATAAAGACCTTTAACTCTTTATATCTATGTGGGAGCAGTGAGAGCGCCCCCTGTTGGTGGCCTCTAGGTTTCGCTGATAGTTTGTGTGCTGCTCACCACCTCTCCATCCACCGTCTCCTCTACATATGTGATGATTTTCTTCGTGGTGGTCTTTGGGGCAACGATGGCGGTGGAGGTGGAGGTGGTGGAGGTGGTGGTGCTGGAGCTGGAGCTGGAGCCGAAGCCGGAGCCGGAGCCGGAGCCGGAGCCGCTACAGGACAGGAAAAGAGTCCGATTATATTCAGATGTCTGTCTTTCTGAAGGATGAAGATAAGAACCTGTTGATTTGTCTTTGTTGTCTCACAGGATCATTTAGAACTGAATGTCTGAGCTGAGATTTACCAAAGCTCAGGACCGAGCATCTTTCATAAAGTCAATCTTTTTGAGGCTGAGTTGATGCTTTCTGAAACCTTCAGTAATATATTACTCTTTTTTATTTTAGTAAATTTCACAGGAAAATGAAATGTCTTGATGATGATGCTTCTGAATCCTTTTTGATCAAAAGTCAAAGATGTTGGATTTGAGTAAAACACATGTTTTATTTAAAGAGAATTAAAACCAAAATTTAACACAAAAAACTGTTTAAATTAAGTTTAAGGTTAAAAAAAATACAATTTGAGCATTTTTGTAAAATAGAAAAAGATAAAAAAGTTGACACAGCCACAAAATCTCGGTGTAATTTCAGATAAGTAAGAGAAATCTGGTTCTGAGATGGAAATATATGTTATAATCTTCATATATTTTGGAGGTAGTGTTGTGATAGGCAGCGATGACCTGCAGGACATGAAGACGTCTCACCTGCCGCCGCCCTCCCCGTCCAGCAGCCTCCTGTACTCGGCGATCTCCATCTCCAGTCTGGTCTTGATGTCCAGCAGCGCCTGGTACTCCTGGGACTGTCTCCCCATGTCCCCGTTCAGCTGCACCAGCTGCTGCTCCAGCATGCTCACCTGGTTCTGGTAGCCCACCAGCTGCATGGAGTAGCGGCTCTGCGTCTCAGACAGGGTTCCCTCCAGCCCGGCTTTCTGCAGGAGACCAAGAGGAGACGGGTCAGTTTGTTTGATCGCCTCCGAACATGAACGTGTTTTCTGAGCTGTGACGTTACCATGCTGAGCTGTGACTGCAGCTCGATCTCCAGACTCTGCAGCATGCGTTTGAGATCTGTGAGCTCGGACTTGGACGTCTGCATCGTCTCCGTGCTGACAGCGATGTCTTTGTTCAGAGATTCTGTCTGTGAGGAGGGAAAAGACGACAGCACGTCACAACTTCCTGTTTTTTACAGACAAATTTAACACATTTTATATTTCCTACAAAAACATCTAGAGAATCAGTTTCCACTTGAACCGACTGATTGTACCATTTGTTCACATTGACAATAAAGTATCTGTCCCTCTTCCACCGGATCAGATGATGGGAAGCACTGACGAGCAGATCTTCAGATGATCCCACACAGATTCAGAGCAGCATTTAAAAGTCAGTGAAGTTCACAAACTCAGAGCTGAACATCGAGGACTAAACCACAAACGTCTCAGCAGGATTTTCTGTAACGAGAAACTAAACGAGTAGAAGCGGCGCTCACTTTTTAATCTCACAGAACAAACTGATGTTTTATCAACCTAACCCTTTTGATTCTCTTTTTAGTTTCTGTGGTTTTTCTTCATGGGTTACGAGTCTCGAGACGACAGACCGTGAACCAGGGCTCTGATCCTCACCTTGGACTGGAACCAGGCCTCCAGCTCTTTGCGGTTCTTGGCGGCGACGGCCTCGTAGTGCTCCCTGATCTCGTCCATGACCTTGGTGAGGTCCTCCTGAGGAGCGGCGTCCACCTCCACGTTCACCTGACCGCTCATTGAAGTTTTCGCAGACATCAGATCCTGCAGACCAATGAGGAGAAACAGATGGAGGTCAGGACTGTGCTGCCATTTCTGGTGTTTGTCCAGTTCTGATCTGCTGAACTGATCCTGAGCGACTCACCTCCTCGTGGTTCTTCTTGAGGTAGATAAGCTCCTCCCTCAGGCCCTCGATCTGCATCTCCAGGTCGGTTCTGGACATCGTCAGCTCGTCCAGGACGCGCCTCAGCCCGGCGATGTCAGCCTCCACCGACTGACGCATGGCCAGCTCGTTCTCGAACCTAAACATCGGAGAGGAGGCGGAGTTTAAGTTCTGTATTCTAACAAACAAACGTGCTGAATGAAACAAGAAGTTAGAATCTGGTCTCTGATCATTGGACCACTGGTTTAACGAATCACAACTGGTCTGTGCACACGGCATCAGACACATCATTAAAAAGCTATTGTTATATATATATAGTTATATTATACTCTGATATATCTATATACATATAAATATATATGTTAAAATTGTTTCTAAGAAACGAAAAAATAACTAATTGGGTTGAATCGTCTGACCAATCAGAGCAGATTCATCATGGGGGGGGGGGGGGGCTGAAAAGAGGAGCTGCAGCGATGACCGTGATGTTTCATCATTTTTAAAGTCATTACAATGATCTGTTTCCTTTAAAGACCAAAGATAAATGATACTAAACAGTCGTTGAAACTGTTTCCTCTTTCTTTTCTCTTCTTCAGTAATTATCTGAATAAACACGTCAACATCTATTTGCTGTGATTTACTTTCCCTCCTTTGATCCCAGATGACGTCACCAGCCCTTTGATCTGGATTTCCGAGCCGGGGTCTTAAACTTTCACTCTGTAACGTTTGGATTCACTCACTTGAGGCGGAAGTCGTCGGCGGCCAGCTTGGCGTTGTCGATGGACAGGTAGATGCCCCCGTTGATTTTGGTCGCCTCCAGGATCTGGAACGTGAAGAGAACGTCAACACAGAAATAATCAGATTCAGATTCTTCAATGAAAAGTTTTAACATTAACTTTCTCATCGTGAAATGATTGACAGACGATTCAGGGAACATGTGATCTTCAGATCTTTGTTGTTCATCTCGTGGTTAAACCTCGTTCACGTGAAACATCATCTCTGATAATCACATCCTTTGAAAATCGATAGAAATATTTCTTTCACGCAGACGTGCTGCTGCTCCGGACCCTAACTCATAATTTAACATTATGAGTTTTCAGATATGGATTTTCTCTCAGAATCTTTTTGAGAAGATGGAAGTGACAGAAGAAGATGTCATGTGACCACGTGTCAGAGGTGATCCTACCTTTCCCTGCAGTTCTGCGATGGTGGCGTAGTAGGCGCTGTAGTCTCGGGAGGACGGCGAGGACTTGCTCTCCAGGAACTGTCGGATCTTCAGCTCCAGCTCGGCGTTGGCCTCCTCCAGCTTGCGGACCTTCTCCAGGTATGTGGCCAGGCGGTCGTTCAGGTTCTGCATGGTGGCCTTCTTGTTGGCACCAACGCCCTGGCTGTCGGCATCACCACCAAATCCACCACCAAATCCACCGCCTCCTCCACCGCCTCCTCCATAGCCTCCTCCAAAGCTGAAGCCACCACCACCGCCGCCACCCCCCCCACTGCCGTACATTGACATGGAGGAGCTTCCAGAGACTCGGACCTGTTGGCCGCCAGCGCCACCGTACATAGACCTACTGCTGCTACCGTAGGAGCTACTACCTCCACCGGACTTGAACATGATGATTCTGGAGATGAGGGTTAAAGGACGAGGTGTTTCTGCTTCAGCTGGAGCGGAGAAAGTGCAGAGCTCAGTGAGAGGCAGATCTTTTATACCGTTAGATACATTTGGGAGGAGGAGGGAGGAGGGAGGTGTAGGATGGAGAGCTGGTGCCAAACCTGGGAGGAGACACTTGTCCTAGTTTGACTCATAAAGCGAAGGTTAATTTGGCCGAGGGTGTGTCTGAGAAATGTGGAATCCACCCGTCACTTTAACTCACCTGCTGGATCCACACGGAGGAATCTTCAGGCCCACGCTTCACATCAAACGCACAATCAAAAGTTGAAGCAGGTTTAGACCTGGAGGACATTTAGGTGGAACCATTGATTTAAAGTTCACTCCCAACATGAAGAATCACGTCCAGTCCACCAGCTGCAGGAGAGAGTCTGAGCGTCCCGATGGGTTAAAGATTAAATCTGGTGGAGATGAGGAGATAATCAGCTGATTTGTGTCGGTGAAAAGAAGCTGAAGACACAAACAACTCCTTTCAACCTTATTTCATTCACTTTACTCGATTTAGCTCAATGAGCATATTTTTTTTACAAAACATCGTCTTATTTGCGTATTTAAACATTCATCCATTATTTTCATTTAAAAACTAGATCAGTCTCCATCCACACATCAGAGGACGGAGTCGATTCTACGCAGACGACTTCATATTCTCCGTCAACACAACAACAAAAACAACCTCCATTCACTCAAGTGTTTTAGCTCCACATCAGAAATAATCTCTCACTAACACACCTGAACACATCGCAAGACCATGAACATACACTGGTCATGTGACGTAAACAGGAAGTAGATTGTCTCTGCAGATGGTTGTTTAGTAACAGTGATGGTGAAAACTCAGAGTAGGAAAGACGAGGTGGAAGTGTAACTGACAGGAAGTGCTACTGACAGGAAGTGCTACTGACTGGAAGTGTAACTGAAAGGAAGTGCTACTGACAGGAAGTGTCACTGAAAGGAAGTGTCACTGACAGTAAGTGTCACCGACAGGAAGTGCTACTGACAGGAAGTGTCACTGACAGTAAGTGTAACTGAAAGGAAGTATAACTGACAGTAAGTGTAACCGACAGGAAGTGCTACTGACAGTAAGTGTAACCGACAGGAAGTGCTACTGACAGGAAGTGATCCAGATGCTGGAAACTCCACCAGGCGTTACCATAGCAACAGGGATGTGTATTCAAATCAAAAGGTGTCAGTGTGGGCGGAGCCTCACATTGACACTTACAGTTGAAATACCTCTGGAAGATTTAATGTTCATATTTCATTAAAGTTTTGAAGGAACTTTAACCTCGATTCAGCCTCACGGGTGTTTTCTGCTCTGACGTTGACTCAAATTAATTTGATGTTGTTTCATCATCAGAGGATAAAAAGAGTGTCAGTGTGGAATCAGACATCAACACTGACAAATGTCTAATAAATAATAAATAGATTAAAAACAGCAGAGTTCATATGTGACTGTGAATGTTTATAGGATATAAGGTTTATATAAAACACAAAGTGTGATGTCACTAAGTATAGTCTACATTATCTGTATCATGTATAATTTTATAATACTATATAATATTAATATATATAAGTATAACAATAATAATGTAATTCCAATAATGATTATTTTATGTTTTTTATCAGTAGTCTATTGTGGTGTGCAAAGAATAACCTGACAACATGAAGCCAATGTTCTTGAAGATAAATAATCCTTGGAGATGAGATAATGTCGCTCATCAGTATCGGACAATATTCTTGAACACGACAAATCAGCATCGGCCTGAAATGAACATTTCTGCCGTTATGACCGACACGTCGCAGGTCGTTTTTGGATTTGTGACCTCACCCGAGTTCCAAGCTGTCAACTGCAGCCACACAGAGAAGCTAGTCGCCGATGCCACTTGGATTTTATTTACCTGACGGCTCTCAGCCTCATTTATTTATCATTTATTATATTTATTCAATGGAGGCTATGTTTCACCCGCTCTTTGTGCAGCATGGAACCTAAGTTCTCTTGTTATTTTACCCTGAGAATCTTTACAAACAGAACAGTCTCGAGCTGCTTCACAGGAGAAACACAAACTCTAAATATCAACATCAGACTTTCATCAAACTGAGGTGAAATCAGATCAAATCCTTTTTTCCCAGCATGAAGTTTGCTTCAGTAAATCATCAGAGGGTGTGACGATGTAATGAAAGTGATTACATGAGAGGCACGGACGGAGCCTGGAGCTCATCAGGTCTTTGATTCATTGTTAAGTGTTTTTCTTGTGAAGTTTTTGTGCATTGTGGGTGTAGCAGGGTGGAACTCAGCTGCAGGCGTGTTCCCATCACCCAGCGCTCTCAGGCTGCAGGACAAACTGACAGGTATGAACAACACCCTGCCCTCCCTCACCCCTTTATTAAAAATAATCATTTCATTTCACCTGGACGTTGAGCGTGTTTGTGTAAGAGGCTTTCTGACTTTGTTTGCATGTGACAAATAACAGCTGCAGGGGACGGGCGTGAAGAAGCGACTCGCTGCACAGATAAAAGCTTCAGCGCCTCAGGTGAAGCTTGATTAATAAACGTGTCAGTTAAGGGTTTGATGTGTGGAAACACGCACTCAGATCCATAAAGATACGCTGCTGCAACGTCTTCATCTACCTTCAGAGTCTGTCGGCAGCCAGGACATAATGTTTTCAATTGCTGTTGTTCAGGTTATTTAATATATTTGAATAAAATTGTCAGTAAAACGTGTTAATTATATTCATTATATTTAGAAATTGCAAACATAAACATCCCTTTAATTTTACTTATAATCTCTAGACGTCACAACCACTGAAATACTGAAGTTTATAATTAAAAAACAAAACCTGAACTGTGAAGAATCTCTGTCACATGACTGTCCACGTACAATAAACATCGGTCGTCTACACTTTGCATTCACTGCACTAACTTAACGTAGACTCCAGAAGGTTTCCGAAACCTGTCGTCTGTGTAATGACCAGCAGGGGGCGACTTCAGTGGTAGTTTCTATAGAAGACAGTGAGAAAATGACTCAACTTCTCAGAGGAGAACTTAGATGTTCACAGGCTGGACACTTGGTGTAAGTGAAGCTGGTTCTGGATCTCTGGGCTGTTTTATACGTCTGAAGAATCCGTCTCCTCTTCTCATTCTCTCTCTTCCCCTGAGTCACAGGTAGCAGCATGCAGCTCTGTCTGCACACCACCTGGAAATTAACCTGGACAAGACTGAACTACTTTTCCTTTCAGGGAAAGACTCTCCCACCCACGACCTGAATACTACCTTGGAAAACTCTGAGGTTACCCCCCACTCAGACTGACAGGAACCTGGGTGTGACACTCGACAGTCGACTCTCCCTCACAGCCAACATCACTGCAACAACACATTCCTTTAGATTCATGTTGCACAACATCAGGAGATGTTCTTGTCCAGGTTCTGGTCATCTCACGCCTAGACTACTGCCCCTCCCTCCTGGCAGGTCTACCTGCTGCTGCCATCCGACCTCTGCAGCTCCTCCAGAACCAGTTGCTCCACTGGTCTTTAACCTGAGTTCACTCAGGTGAACGGATCGGGTCCAGTTCACCTGACCTGGCTCCACACGGTGGAACCAGCTCCACATGGACAGAACAGAAAGTTCACACATCTTCACCCACAAACTAAAAACACACCTCTTCAGACTACACCTTGAATAAAAGTTTAAACTAACAAGCTAGTATCACTTACATGTCACTTACTTATAGCACTTTGTAGTTTGGCTTTCTTGAAGAAATAGTACTTTCTTGATTCTTGTTGCTCTGGGTTTGTTCTCTCATGGTTGATGCACTAATTGTGAGTCACTTTGGATTAAAGCGTCAGCTCAGTGAAATGTAAAGTAACTTTAGCAACATGTTTAAAAGTGTGAGAGTGTTAAAGTTCAGAGAGTGAGAGTGTGAGAGTGTGAGAGTATTAGAGTATTAGAGTTCAGAGTGTGAGAGTGTGAGAGTGTGAGAGTGTGAGAGTGTGAGAGTGTGAGAGTATTAGCGTTTAGAGTGTGAGAGTGTGAGAGTGTGAGAGTGTGAGAGTGTGAGAGTATAAGAGTATTAGAGTTCAGAGTGTCAAAGTGTGAGAGTGTGAGAGTGTGAGAGTGTTTCACTTAGTCGAGTTGCCGGACTCTTTTTAATTCATGGTTTTCCAAGAGCTGCGCGGGTTGCAAAGCAATTCACCCCCGGAGCACTAGGTGGAGTAACGTTCGACCTTAAAGACGTCTTCTGTTTGTTTAAATCACCTCTGCTGCTCCTCAGAGCCTTTCACTGGAGGACAAATTTGTCCCTGATCTTCCTCCACAGCCTCAAACCCAGAAGACAGATGAGATACGATCAGTGAGGAGGCTCGACTCTGTCCACTCAGAACCTCGAGAACAGATCCATCATTCAAGGAGCTGACACACACAGACACACACATATACACACACACAGACACACACTGACACACAACCGTCTCCTCCCTTATCATGAACCTGTCAATCTTTGCCTCCAGCTACAATCTTACATAACAGACATAACCTGAGAGCTCCGCCCTCCTCTGTGTGTGTCTGTGTGTCTCTGTGTGTGTATGTGTGCGTCTGTGTGTGTCTGTGTGTATTTGTGTGTCTGTGTATGTATGTGTGTGTGTGTATGTGTGTCTCTGTGTGTGTCTGTGTGTATGTGTGTCTCTGTGTGTCTGTGTGTCTTTGTGTGTCTCTATGTGTGTCGGTGTGTGTCTCTATGTGTGTCTCTGTGTCTCTATGTGTGTCTGTGTGTGTCTCTTTGTGTGTCTCTGTGTCTCTGTTTATCTGTGTGTCTCTGTGTGTGTGTCTGTGTGTGTGTGTGTCTCTTTGAGTAACTGTGATTATCTGTGTGTCTCTGTGTGTGTGTCTTTGTGTTAATTTGTGTCTCTGTGTGTGTATGTGTGTGTCTGTGTGTGTCTCTGTGTGTCTGTGTGTCGCTGTGTGTCTCTGTGTGTCGCTGTGTGTCTCTGTGAGTCTCTGTGTGTCTCTCTGTGTGTCTCTCTGTGTGTGTCTGTGTGTGTCTCTTTGTGTATATGTGTCTCTGTGTCTCTCTGTGTGTGTCTGTGTGTGTCTCTTTGTGTATATGTGTCTCTGTGTTTATCTGTGTGTGTATGTGTGTGTCTTTTTGCTTATCTGTGTCCCTCTGTGTGTATGTGTGTGTATGTGTGTGTCTCTGTGTGTCTCAGTGAGTATCTGTGTGTCTCTGTGTGTGTCTCTGTGTGTGTCTCTGTGTATGTCGCTGTGTGTGTGTACGTGTGTCTCTGTGTGTCTCTATGTGTGTCTGTGTGTTTGTCTTTGTGTGTCTCTGTGTGTGTGTTTGTGTGTCTCTGTGTGTGTCTCTGTGTGTGTCTCTGTGTGTGTCTTTGTGTATGTCGCTGTGTGTGTGTACGTGTGTCTCTATGTGTCTCTATGTGTGTCTGTGTGTTTGTCTTTGTGTGTCTCTGTGTGTGTGTGTGTGTGTGTCTGTGTCACTTCTGCATCATCACATCTGAGTTTATACAGAAAACACTTGTTTGTTCTTGACTCGTTAAGATTTACCAGTTAGATAAGAACCAGTTCCCCCCCCCCTCCTCCTCCTCCTCCCCCCATCCTCAGGGTGTGACACCACCTGAATTCTTTCTTTATTGTCCTCTGGCTTTTCTCGTCTTGTCTCTCGTCTTCTTGTCTCTTTTAAATCAATCATGTGTCAGCTGTCCTCCTCCCGCTCCACAGGACGTCTCTGGTTCTCACGCTCCATCTCAGCTGCTCACTGGGATTCCTCACAGGTTCTGAGTCTCACTGGGATTCCTCCCAGGTTCTGAGTCTCACTGGGATTCCTCCCAGGTTCTGAGTCTCACTGGGATTCCTCACAGGTTCTGAGTCTCACTGGGATTCCTCACAGGTTCTGAGTCTCACTGGGATTCCTCACAGGTTCTGAGTCTCACTGGGATTCCTCACAGGTTCTGAGTCTTACTGGGATTCCTCCCAGGCTCTGAGTCTCACTGGGATTCCTCCCAGGCTCTGAGTCTTACTGGGATTCCTCACAGGCTCTGAGTCTTACTGGGATTCCTCCCAGGCTCTGAGTCTCACTGGGATTCCTCCCAGGCTCTGAGTCTCACTCCTGGATGAATTAACGTTGTTGTTTTGAATGTGTCCTCTGATAATGAAGTGCACGTACATGGACTTTTTACATTCAACTTCATTCGATGATCTTCATCATTTCATCTTAATATAAAACAGCTTCTGTAGGTTTCCAGGCACATGGCCCATGTGGACAGCCCGGGTGGAGTCCTGTTGTTCAGGTCCTAGTGTCACTGAGGGGAAATCACACAGCTGCACAGGCTGTCACATAGAAATACACTCGCTAGAAGATCACCTTCATTCTGCATGTGGAACATTATAGTAAAACAATAATTGTTGAGAATGAGAATTTTTATCAGATCTGTTAAATAAAACAGATCTGTGTGCGTGTGTGTGTGTGTGTGTGCGTGTGCGTGTGTGTGTGTGTTTCAAGCATGTATGAACTGGAGCATGTTTTATCGTTGGTATTTAACAGAGACTTGTTGGAACAGAGCCATCGATATGGAGAAAAAAACAAGAAGGTATTTTCCCTCAAGCACTCACATACCCACACCCACACATACCCACACCCACACACACCCACACCCACACACACACACACACATACACACACACACACACACACACACACACACACACACACACACACACACACACACACACACACACACACACACACACATACACACGCACACACACACACACACACACACACACTTGGGGGCCCCAGCAATTAGCAAACCTGTTGCCACGCCCTTTTGGTAAAGGTGATGGACAAGTTTCTGTTCAAGACTGTCTTCATACAACTTTCTTTGCTCAGCTGCCAATCACACACACAGAGACACACTCACTCACACACACAAATACACACACACACACTTCCACACACACACACACACACTTGGTGGCCCCAGCAATTAGCAAACCTGTTGCCACGCCCCTTTGGGAAAGGTGACGGACAAGTTTCTGTACAAGACTGTCTTCATACAACTTTCTTTGCTCAGCTGCCAATCACACACACAAACACACACACACACACACACACATACACACACACAAACACACACACACGCACACAAACCTCCACAGCATGAACAATGGAGGGCAGAGGGAGATGTATGGGAGGGTCGTAAATCATTGATCAGTGATTGATCGATCCTTTGTGACAGATTTAATAAAGAGGGGTGTTTGTGTGTTTGTGTTTTTGTGTGTTTGTGTGTGTATGTGCATGTGTGAAAGTGTGTGTGAAAGTGATCATTTAAATTCCAGCTGTGAAAATGTGTCCGAGAGAAAAATGTTAAACATTTGAAAAGTGTCAAACGAGCGACTCAGTGTCAAACTTTGAATTCTTTGAAATTGTATTTTTCTTAAATCTTTTTATTTGATTGTAATTAGTTTGACTGGATTTAACTGGATTCAGCAGCTCAAATCACACATTCAGCAGAAAAACATCTTGTAGTTAAACATTAGATTAAATGTTGGTTTTCATAGATTGAAATATCACTTGTTTAATTGAATTTATATAATTTCTATGAAAATCTATTTCTGATGTCTCCAGAAAGTGACCTGGAGCATTTCATTGCTAATGTCATCAGGTCATCAGTTTACTTCACACATTCAGCTCATTATTGTCAAATCACATCTCTGATTGTGGATTTATGTTCTGAAGTGATTCAACCTTTCTGTTAGATTTTAATTCCATGTCTTTATTGTTTCTGCTGCCACCTACTGGTCAGGTGACTGCACGTCATTTATCCCACCACTGACACAGCAGCTGAAATCTAGTTTTTTCCCAGCTGATGATTTTCGTCCTCAACATTTATCAATCTGCTGTTTCTTAATCCTCGTCGGTGTTTTTCTTTGTCTTTTGTATAAATTATATCTTTTTTCATTTTGAAATGATATAAGTAACCAGCACTTTCAACGTGGTCTTCTAGTTCAACTGGGAATCGATCCGTCATTAAAACGTCCGTCTCACGTGGACTCAGGATCCGTAAGACTCGTGGACATGTAGACTCTGATTGACTCAGATTAAAGCCTCGAAAGGGACATGATGTCCTCCCGGCTGGCGTGGACTCTGCTGAGCGACTTCCTCGTGTTGGTTTCTAATTCTGATAAATTGAAAATCTCTTTATTAATTATATAAAACATTTTATTGTGTAACAATAATATAGTATTAAAAAAGATAGCAAAGAATGACTTAAGATAAAAACATAATAAATATGAAGCAGTTCAAATTAGCGACTTGACATCTGATTTATTAGTTTTATTTTCGTTTGACTGGGTCATTTTACTCCTTGTACTTCAACTCAGTTTTATTTGAATGCACTTTTATTTCTCACATACAATTTTTTATATTAATTGACATAAATGGAGCTAATTAATTGTAATGTGTTCCCACTGTGTCCAGCAGGGGTCACCGGAGAAGTCACCGTCTCGACTCTACAAAACAAACGAAGCAGAGCCGTCAGCCAATCAGAGGCCCCCGTTCAGCACCGCGGCGCCTGCGCACTGCGGCTCTGATGTTTGTTGATATGTGAGCTGCGGTTCTGTGCGGGATCCTCTGCGGATCTGTGCGGGGATCTGTGCGGTGCTGCCGCCCGATGGAGAACCTCAGAGACCTGGTGAGTCCTGCGGGGCCTGCGGATCCTGCGGATCCTGCGGCCCCTCCTGGAGCCCGCACTGCCCGCATGTGCTGCGGCGGTGACAGCGGGTCGAGCCGCTTCAGAGCTGCACACGAACCTCACCGAGGAAACCGCAGCTTTAATATGAATCTGCTGCTCGGAGGAGAAATGTCCCGCAGCGGAGCCGCGTCTTCTCACTTTATGGAATAAATCGCTTTCTGATTCATTCGGCAAGTTTGAATTAACAGTAGTAATTTGAACTCTATTAAAACTTAGACATGTATCATCCCCGTTGTTCAAACTTCAAAACCCGCATTCAAATGGGACGATGTGAAGTTTGTATGCTTGTTGAGACGAGAACGTTTCTCATTGGTCGAGATTTGATCACTTTGATCAATTGGAGGAGACGAGTTGTGATTCGGCTCAAATCGATTCAACCAATCGGCTTCTCGTTCGTGGAAAATGACTAAGTTCTTATCATTCACCTTCATTAGCATCAGGGAGTTAATCAGAAAGACACACACACCTGATACACACACACTCACACACCTGATACACACAGACACACACACCAGATACACACACAGAGACAAACACCTGATAAACATACACACAGACACACACACTCACAAACCTGATACACACAGACACACACACACAAACACCTGATACACACACAGAGATACAGACCTTATACACACACAGACACACACAGAGACACACACCTGATACACACACAGAGACAAACACCTGATAAACACATACACACACACACATACACACCTGATACACACAGACCCACATATACACCTGATACACACACAGAGACACACACCTGATAAACACATACAGACACACACATACACACAGACACACACACACCTGATACGCACACACACTTGATACACACACAGACACATACACAGAGACACACACTTGATACACACACCTGATAAACACACACACATACACACACACAGACACACACACACCTTATACGCGCACACACTGGATACACACACACAGACACACACCTGATAAACACATACACACACACACATACACACAGACACACACACACACCTGATACGCGCACACACTGGATACACACACACCTGATACACACACACACAGACACACACCTGATACACACACAGAGACACACACCTGATAAACACACACACACACAGACACACACACACCTTATACGCGCACACACTGGATACACACACAGAGACACACACCTGATACACACACAGAGACACACACCTGATAAACTCGCCTCCAGCTGGCCCAGTGATTGGTCGTCTTCTTCAGGCTCCACCCCTTCTGTCTCTGCTGGGTCCTCAGGTGGAGCGTCCGTCCAGGAAGCGCCGGGACTCCTTCGGGATGCTGGACGGGTTGGACGGGTTGGACGAAGACCGCAGCAGCTGCAGCACAGAGTCCAGTGGAGGCAGCGGGGCGTCCAGCCCAGAGGACAGTGAGGATGAAGAGTTAGGAGGAGGAGGAGGAGTGACTCCACTCACTGCCACCTCCTCCTCCTCCTCCTCCTCCTCCCTGACGCTCATCAAGACCAACGGGCAGGTGTACACGTATCCTGACGGGAAGGCCGGCATGGGTCAGTGACACAAGCAGATCCAGAACCACCCTCCAGAGCTCAGTGGAGTGTGAGCATAGATGGACTAAAAGTGTGTGTGTGTGTGTGTGTGTGTGTGTGTGTGTGTGTGTTCCTCAGCGACGTGTGAGATGTGTGGAATGGTCGGAGTCAGAGATGCTTTCTACAGCAAAACCAAACGTTTCTGCAGCGTCTCCTGCTCCAGAAGCTTCTCATCCAACTCCAAGAAGGCCAGCATCCTCGCCAGACTGCAGGTACAACAACCCACAGACACACACACACACACACACACACACACACACACACACACACACACACACACACACACACACACACACACACACACACACACACAGACAGACAGACACACACAGTTCCTATTTGAAAATGACTTCTCATTTGATCTATAACATGGATACCGCAGTGTGATTGACAGCTACTACCGTGCTATGGGTGCATGTGGCAGGTGTCAGTGGGCGTGTCCTCGAGCTCTCAGTCAGGCTCCACCCCCCTCTTCTCCAAATATGGTTACTTCTGTTTGGAAAAACCAAGATGGTGCTGAACATGATGTCAAACCGTGACGTGCTGCTGGGTTGAGCCTTTCACTAAGTGCTGTTTACTAATAAAGAATTAATCTGCCGTGTTTTAAACAAAAGTATTAATGCAACGTAAACTGCTTGAATTTGCTCTTTCTGATAAGAAGGTCCTGGATCAGCCTCTTTCGCCGTATTTTCGCCCAAACTTCCTGAGTTCTTTCTCTGTGAACTAATACAATGCAGAGAATGTCCGGACGTGTAAAGCATCAGATTCCGTCTGTTTCAGGGGAAACCTCCCACTAAGAAAGCCAAGGTTCTCCACAAACAGCCTCTGATGACCAAACTCGCTGCCTACGCTCAGTCCCACCAGCAGGGCGGCGCCAGAAAGAGCGGTGAGTCCTCAGTCACATCCTGGACAGATCGATAAGTTCAGACATTGTCCCCTATCACATGACACCTGAGTGTGTAGACTGAAACTACACAACCACAGGATAATTCAGTAGGAACCAATGAGCTGAGAGCCGCAGACGGAGGTGGGAACATGTTGAGGGACGGACTACTGCACTTATTTACTGACTGTGTGTGTGTGTGTGTGTGTGTGTGTGTGTGTGTGTGTGTGTGTGTGTGTGTGTGTGTGTGTGTGTGTGTGTGTGTGTGTGTGTGTGTGTGTGTGTGTGTGTGTGTGTGAGATGCAGTCACTGGGGACATGTTTGACTGGCCTCGTTACCTTGGAGAGGGGGGGGCGATGGGAGCGCCGGTCAGCTGCTTCAAACATGTCGGTGAAACACACTCACACACACATTCAGGCCTTTGCTCCATTTGTTGGTTTCAGGTCTTCATCATTGTGTTGGACATGGTGAGTTGTTGAGTGGTTTTGTGTGTCCTGTTGTCGAGGTGCCGATGGGGAAGTCGTGGGACGACATCAGTGAAGGAGTGCGTGTTGAGGTCCCAAACACTGACAGTGGACTTCCCCTGAAGGTGTACTGGATCGCTGGCATCGTCAAACTGGCAGGTGCTCTCTCACTCACACACACAAAGACACACACACACACACACACACACACACACACCCTGAGACACGAGTTGTGTGTCTGTGTGCAGGTTTTAAAGCCCTGCTGAGGTACGAGGGCTTCGACAGCGACTCCACCAGAGACTTCTGGTTGAACCTGTGTGTGCCGGACATCCACCCGGTGGGCTGGTGTGCTGCCGGAGGGAAGCCCCTGGTCCCGCCCCAGAGTGAGAGCCTCTCACCACCCCCCCACCAGAGCCTGTTTGATCGTTTCATGAGAGTTCAGACTGTAAAAAGTTTGAATGCTCCAGAATCACATTCCTCAGACTGTCCCTCAACCAATGAAATTGAGATTTTTAACTTTGAAGAACGTTTACATTCAAAAAAATGTTTTATCAAACCAACGGAAACAAATGAAAATCACTCATATGTCGCTTCTGAAGAAAAAGTCAAATCCTCCACGAGGAGGGGGCGGGCCTTATGATCAGCTGACTGCTTCTGTCTGTTCCTCAGCCCTCGTGCACCGGTTCAACAACTGGAAGAGCTTCCTCATCAACAGACTGACGGGATCCAAGACCCTGCCACCGGACTTCTGCTCCAAGGTCACACACTCACAGACACACACAGACACACTCACACACACACAGACACACACACACAAGATGTTGAAAGAGGCAATTCACTGCAGGACGCCGTGTGGAACGTCTGGTTTGGCTAAAGGCTTGTGTCTCTGTGTCTCTGTGTCCCTGTGTCCCTGTGTCTCTGTGTCTCTGTGTCCCTGTGTCCCTGTGTCTCTGTGTCTCTGTGTCTCTGTGTCTCGGTGTCTCTGTGTCTCTGTGTCTCGGTGTCTCTGTGTCTCTGTGTCTCTGTGTCTCGGTGTCTCGGTGTCTCGGTGTCTCTGTGTCTCTGTGTCTCTGTGTCTCTGTGTCTCGGTGTCTCGGTGTCTCGGTGTCTCTGTGTCTCTGTGTCTCTGTGTCTCGGTGTCTCTGTGTCTCTGTGTCTCTGTGTCTCGGTGTCTCGGTGTCTCGGTGTCTCGGTGTCTCTGTGTCTCTGTGTCTCTGTGTCTCTGTGTCTCGGTGTCTCGGTGTCTCTGTGTCTCGGTGTCTCTGTGTCTCTGTGTCTCGGTGTCTCTGGGTCTCGGTGTCTCAGGTGCAGGACAGTTTGCAGTTTCCCTTCAAGAAGCAGATGCGGCTGGAGGTGGTGGATAAGACTCACCTGTGTCGGACTCGGGTCGCTCTGGTGGAACAGGTGGGACTCGCACCTGAGGCGGTTTCTTTTCAGTCTGATACGTTTTCTGTGGTTTTCACTGCAAACCAACAGAACCTGGTCCAGTCTGATCCAGACCCAGGACTCCTCTTCTGGTCTGAGGAACCTTTCACACCTGATGTTCAGGTTCAGACTGAACTGAAGAGTCTGAAGCTCTGAACCAGACCAGGTGTGAACGAGTCCTGAGAGGCTTCTCACTCTGTGTGATCCTGGTGTTTCGGTCGCAGGTGATCGGCGGCCGCCTGCGTCTCGTCTACGAGGAGTGTGACGATGGGACGGACGACTTCTGGTGTCACATGAACAGTCCTCTGATCCACAGCATCGGCTGGTCTCGATCCATCGGACATCGCTTCAAACGCTCCGGTGAGTCAGCTGACCGGGGATCGGGCCACCGGAGTCACGTGATCGAGTGTTAATGTGAAACAGGAATCTCATCCGTCAGATGGTTCCATGGATCTGGAACAGCTTCATGTCCTTCTGTTTGTTTTATTCTATATTTCCAGTGAGTCCACATCGTAGAGATTTAATTGAGTCTCTCAGATGCAGCGTGACGTCGCCCCCTGCAGGTCACTGAGCTCACTCCAGCTTCTGTGTGTTTGTTTCCAGATGTGACGAAGAGGCTGGACAGTCCGGTGGACGCTCCGGGGAAGCTGTTCGCCCAGGTGAGAGAGACGAGCACCGATGTTTCTACAGGGGGAGCCTCCACCCACATGTAGGGGGCGCTCACGAGGCAGTCCAGCATGAATGTCTGGTGTGTGTTCAGGTGAAGGAGGTGGATCAGAGCGGCTCGTGGTTCGAGGACGGGATGAAGCTGGAGGCCATCGACCCTCTGAACCTGTCGGCCATCTGCGTGGCCACAGTGAGGAAGGTGAGGCACCCGCTCCTCCTCCGTCAGCGAGCTCCCTCTGCTCCTCCTGACTCAACGTGACCGGTGTGAACCTCCTCCTCCTGCAGGTCCTGGCTGACGGGCACCTGATGATCGGCATCGACGGCTCGGAGGCGGCAGACGGTTCCGACTGGTTCTGTTATCACTGCACCTCTCCCTCCATCTTCCCCTCCGGCTTCTGTGAGATCAACAGCATCGAGCTGACTCCGCCCAGAGGTACAGCAGCGCCCCCTGCAGAGAAGGAGTTGAACTGTGGCCAGGTGCGTGACGTGGTGTTGTGTGTCTGCTCTCAGGTTACTGCAGCCTCCCGTTCAGATGGTTCCAGTATCTGAGGGAAAGTCAATCTGTGGCTGCTCCGGTCCAGCTCTTCAACAGGGTGAGTCCTGACGCCTCATGCTCTTTAACCCAGAACCGGTTCTCAGCTCCTCCATCTTTCCTCCATCTTTCCTCCATCTTTCCTCCATCTTTCCTCCATCAGGACGTCCCCGACCACGGCTTCCACCCGGGGATGAAGCTGGAGGCCGTGGACCTCATGGAGCCCCGGCTCGTGTGCGTGGCCACCGTGACCCGCATCGTCCACCGGCTGCTGCGGATCCACTTCGACGGCTGGGAGGACCAGTACGACCAGTGGGTGGACTGTGAGTCACCTGACCTGTACCCAGTGGGCTGGTGTCAGCTGACTGGATACCAGCTGCAGCCGCCTGCTGCTAACGCAGGTGACACACACACACACACACACACACACACACACAGACACACACACACACACACTCACACTTACACAGACACACACACACACACACAGACTCACACACACACACTCACACAGACTCACACACACACACTCACACACACACAGACACACACACACACACACACTCACACAGAC
>CM028862.1:415528-432396 GCA_016801935.1 Platichthys stellatus
TGAACTTCAGTGACACACTCACACAGACACACACACACACACACCCACTCACACTCACACACACCCACTCACACAGACACTCACACTCACACAGACTCACACACACACTCACACAGACTCACACACACACACTCACACTCACACACACCCACTCACACAGACACTCACACTCACACAGACTCACACACACACACTCACACAGACACTCACACTCACACTCACAGACACAGACACACACACACACACACACACACAGACTCACTCACACAGACACTCACACACACAGATACACACACTCACACAGATACTCACACAGACACTCTCACACTCACACAGACACACACACAAACCTATACAGACACACATGATTTTATGCTAAGCTAACAGGTTTCAGCGTGCTTCTTATAAAATCACATTATCGTTTTGAATCCATCAGAAACAAACTTTACAAAGAACCTGATCTATGTGTAAGTTATCGCTACATAGCTAACGTTAGCATTAGCAGCAGCTGGCTCACTCATCAGACTCTGTCTCTTTCTGTTTCCACCTTTGCTTCTTGTGACGTTAGCATGCTAACCAGCTAGCCTCAGCCCATCTGTGTGTTTCAGGCTCCAGAGAATCACGAGCCTCCAAACAGAGGAAGAAGTCCCAGCAGTACAAGGGACAGAAGAAGAGTGAGTGTGTCCGTCCAGAGGACGTCTTCACGTCTCAGGACGTCTCATCTGCCCATTAGACCACTGTCGGGTTAATAAACATAAACCAGGATTTGAATTTGCTCTGAGATCAGAATCTGACTTTTATAATATTGTTTATTGACGTATTTTACATAAATGAATATATTGTAAATCATCTTGAATGTTCTGGTACATCATAGAAGATCTGTGTTGAATGATCTTGAACCTTTTAGATATCACATTCTTCTGTCGTCTGAAACTAAACAATCATCGATTATTCAGTTGAAATAAGATCACTAAGTAATTCTTCATCATGTTTCATTATTTTATTATGAACTGAATAATTGTATGTGCATGATGTGAATCAGTGTGATGTTCTGATCAATTGATTGTGGAAATATTTGGCAGATTAATTAGTTAAGTTGGTTTTTGGTTGTTTATGTTTTTGATAGAAGATATAAAGATTCTAAGTATTTAGAGATTTGCAGTAGCAGAAAATGTTTAGATTAAACAACATGTATAAATATATGTATAGATATATTTGTTGATTAAAAAGGCTCATGTCCAGTTGTAACCCCCCCCCCCCCCCCCCCCCGTCTCTCAGAGAGGAAGCTGCCCGTCGCCAAGCGACCTGTCAGTCTGTCTGGCGCCGTGGTAACAGGCGTCCCCAGGAGTCTCTCCGGAGACGAGGATGAGACGCCGCCTGATTACCCATCACCCCCCATTCCTGTCTCCGCAGCTCAACCTCTGTCTGCAGGTCCAGAGAGCAGCCCCCACACCGAGGGGGGGGCAGGTATACACATGTATTATCTCCCTGCTACGGAACCATTGGATTTGAACACGTGTCCGTTTGAGGACGTGTGATTGGACGTTTTCTGACGCGACTCGTTTGTCTTTGTCGCTGCAGGTTCACACGTTAAAGACGAGTTTTGTCCCGAGACGACTGAGACCAATGGATCCTCTGGAGATTTCTTCATCAACCAGGACCAGTCGTAGGCCTCCTCATCCTCAGTGGAGGAGGTCAGAGTTCATCCTCTCACATCCACTCTACAGTCGATTGTGTTGGATTGTGCGTCTTCAGATGTTAAACTAGCAGTTTACAGACACAAAGAAAGACATTAAATCCTCATGATGCACTGTACATAACTTTTTTAGATGTCCCGTGTCCCATCTGCTAACATGGAGGAGGATGGGATCATGATTTATACTGCAGCCAGACACCAGGGGGCGATGGAGACGATTTGGCTTCACTTTTGGAGCCGTCATGTTTATTGATAGACTCTGATTCTCACACTTGAGTCACAACAAACCAAATCAACACTTATCCGACATGTATCTTTAATCAGACACCATACACCACCAAGCTAACTAGCTGGCTAGCATGCTAACGAGCTAGTTAGCATGCTAACGGGATGGGAATGAAATGCGTAGGGTCAGAGATTAAAGAGTAAATCTCACTCTCTTTTAAATTTTAATCAAGAACAAATCGTTTCACGTGAAGAAAAAAAGACTCGTCGCAGTTTAACTGGAAAGTTAAATAGAGAAGAAGAGAATGTGGCGTCGTTTGTTCCTCTGAGAAAAGAAATGAACTAAGAAAATACAACAAGACGGTAAAACTTCTACAATGATTTATAATATCTAAGATCTTTATTTGTTCGTGTTTTAGTGTTTGAAAGTTAAAACTTTAATAATAGAACATGTAGCTGTTTAACGTCATTTAATGTGTGTGTGTCTGTATGTGTGAGTGCGTGTGTGTGCTCGTGTGTGTGAGAATCGTGTGATAGATGTTTTATACTTAAACTGTAAAATATGATATCAGAAAAAAAAATATTTAAGTCGGGAAAATACCAATGATTATTCAAAAAAATTCTCCAACTTAAATGAAACGTGACAAAACGTTAACACTAACATTTTACCATTTATGACGTAACACAAAATGTTCTGATAGAATTAACTTTTTGTGTTGAATTAAATTAAAATGAAGTTATTTCACCAAATCATCGAAAAATTAAAAATCTCAGCATCTTCAGACTGTGACAGTGACAAGGTTACATAACTTGATTTTATTTAAATATTTATTATTTAAAATATATATACCCAGGCTTTTAAATGCAAAAATTCGTTATTTCATTAATTTAGTCCCGCATTCGATTTAATCTGCAGCAGTGAGAAGAGAAAATATTCTGTTCCGCACCACCTCTCAGTGACCAGCAGAGGGCGACACCAGTGTTTTTATGTCGCCTGAAGAAAAAAGTTCATATTATTTCAAAAGTTGAAATAATATTTTGGATCACTAACTTTTCGTATTTCAATAACATTTGTTATTTGTCATCATTTGGCAAAAAAAACTATAATGGAGATAATTTTTAGAACATGGTTTGCATTTGTACATTTGATTAAAAGAGAATTGTATGAAAAGGTTTCCA
This sequence comes from Platichthys stellatus, assembly GCA_016801935.1. Lineage (NCBI taxonomy): Eukaryota > Metazoa > Chordata > Actinopteri > Pleuronectiformes > Pleuronectidae > Platichthys > Platichthys stellatus. The sequence goes on from CM028862.1 coordinate 418,629, forward strand.
CATTCTAACATAAAAGTTTAATAACTAATGAATGGAACCAATATGATTTTGATCATAATGTCATCGAGCTGCAGATTCACAAAAGAAAAGATTCAGATTCTTCTGAAGCTGAAGCTCGGAGCTGAAACTCACTATGATCAAATAAATCAAATAGAAATCAATTTGATAAAGAATTATGTAAAACATTAATAACCAATAATCCATAATTAACTTTTTCATCTTGTTGGAAGATATGGACGCCAATTTCTGACACAAATATAAAAGAGAAAGTGAAAATATATAGAGCATTATGCAGACTAACTTAATTATAGAAATATGACAATATAAGAGAAAATTCTGAATTTCAAATATATTACATGTTAAATATTTGTTCCTCTTATATTATGACACTAATGTCTTGTGTTTTTATTTTCTTTAGTTTTTATGCATAGTTTTTCACATGGAAATGTGCGTGTGTATCACAATTCTGATTTAATCTCATCTAAACTGATCTAATCTGATTTAATCTAATCTGATTTAATTTGATCCAAACAGAACTAATCTGATTTAATCTGATCTGATTTAATCTGATCTGATCCATGTGCAGCACTAAGAAAATGTCTTCGGCTCCTGGAGAAAATCTCTTTAAAGGATCAGCCGTTTTTTAAAGTGTCGTCTGTGTTTGTGGTGAGTTTCTACAGCGTCTATAATAAGTGTATTTTTTGTATTATGGTGCTAAATATAGATGAAATCACATGTTTGATAACGTTTGTAATGATTTTGACGAATCGTCTGTGACTCTGGTGAAGTCGTTGTTCCTGCTGTTTGCAATAGATTTTCTATAAAGAGAAAAGTAGCGAGGAAGTTTCCGATGTTTCGTGTGAAGGCCGCAGGATTTAACGAGTTTATAAAGTGTTTGTGAGTTTTAATGTGATTGATCGACTGTCGAGGAAAAACCAGTCAAAATGAAGATGTGAGTGAAACTGTTGACTGAAGCTTTTGAACCAGTGTGCTGGTGATCAGGCCTCGAGCTGAAGAATCCACGGTAACCTTCGGCTGCTTCTGTCCGAGAACCGATTTTAAATCCTTTTTGTTCTGGTTTTCCTGCATTAACAGATAAATCTGTAGAAATGAGTCAAAAGAAAACTGAGACAAACTTTTTACAGCGTGCAGAGGTTAATGGAAACATGTTAACGTCCGTGTTGTTCACGTGTTCAAGACGTTTACTGAACACGACACACACACATGTTACAAAGAATATAGAGAATTCAATCTATATGGTATTAATGTAGTTATGAACTGATGTTATCTTTCCTGAAGCTATTTTTAAACATTGTGAGATTTGTTTGGCAGCATGATTGTAGATGTAAAATAAATGACTTGAGACATTTTCTACGAAATAAAAAGAAAATATTGAACTTTAAGTTATTTGTCATTTTGTTGAACTCTGAATCATTTTCTTTTTTAAATTATAGTTCATTATCTATTTTTTTTATACCTTTTTATTGATCTGTTTGTGTTTATATTGTTCATATAAACATTATATAGATTTATATTCATATATATATATCAGAGGAAATGTGTATTAGGATGGACGGTTGTGCTGCTTCTACTCCGATGAGACAAACTACTGAACTATGTGGAAAAATAAGTAAAAACAAATGTCTTCAGTTTCTCAGAGAATATTTAACCATGTTATAAATAAGTTAAGTAAATGTTTCAGTATAGTAAGTCGTATAAACTCTTCTAATATTGTTAAGTATACAGTATATATTTCCTAAAAATTCCACAGTGTAATAATTCATCAAAATGTCAGTTTTTCTATACAAAGTAGTGTTATTATATATATATATATATATATATATATAAATAGTAACACCAACATTGTTTTATAATATCTGTTTTATTAGAATATGCTATAAAAATGTAATTGTATAGTTTGTCACCTTCATACTCGTATCGTCTGTCAAGAAGTTTGATATATGAAATAATACATATTATTAAAGTTTATATATAGTCTATTGATAAAGTGTAAGTATAGTATAGTGTTGTATATAGTGTATACTTCAGAGTATAAAGTGTAATTCATGATTTGCCATATTTTATGAAGTTATATATATATATATTCATACCCTTATACGACAGACCAGTTTTATTTGTTATCATGAGACTTTATTAAAGTGCCACAAAGAAACCAAGTCAGAGGATCAACTGCAGGGGGCGCCTGTGAGGGGGCGGGTCCAGTTGATTTCCTGTTTGCTGATTGGCCGGTTACTCGTACAGGAAGGCCTGGGCGCAGGGCGTGTAGGTCACGAACTCCTCGGCCTTGAACCACAGGGCGATCTCCGTCTTGGCGTTGTCCACCGTGTCGCTGCCGTGCACGATGTTCCTGAGGAAACGACCATTCAATACAACAATAGAATATTAAAGAAATGATTTAATGAGTTTTAAAAACTCACAATTATAAATAAAATCAAATACTAGACGTAAACATTTACATATAGTTTCAAATATATATGACATTTAATTTATCATATTCATCATATTTATGGAAGAAAATCCAAAGTCACAAAGTTTGAAGCTTCGACTTCCGTCATCAGTTAGAATGATTAACTTTATAACTCAAATTCAATTCAACTTTATTTGTGTAGCGCTAAATCTTAATAAACATTATCTCAAGGGTCTGGACATCAAACATTTGAGTTGTTTCACGAGTCATAACTGTGTTTATGTTATATCAATACTGTGTGTGTGTGTGCGTGTGTGTGTGTGTGTGTGTGTGTGTGTGTGTGTGTGTGCGTGTGTGTGCGTGTGTGTGTGTGTCACTCACCTGCCGATGTTGATGCACAGGTCTCCTCGGATGCTTCCTGGTTTGGAGTCAGCTGGGTTGGTCTCTCCCAGCATCATCCTGGCCAGCTTCACGATGCTCTGCCCCTCCCACACCTGAGACACATCAACACACCTGTCGTGTCACGGTGGAAGCTGATTGGTCGGTTTATCAGCTAAATATGACAATGATGAGTTTTGTCTCTAATTAATTAATTGAAATGTTATTTGATGATATAAAAACATTGTGAACACAAATCTGCTTCGTGTTTACATCACTTGACCATAACCATGTAAACAGGAAGTAGATTGAGGCTTTCAAACTAAAATGTGTCCGTGTGGGCGGAGCCTCAGAGATGGTGTTTTTTCATTTTCTTACATAAAACCTCAGAAAAGTGAAGAAACAAAGTGAACAGGAAACCGAGTCGCCTGCTAGGTCATGTGATCTGTGTGAGAGTGTGTGTGAGGGACACGTGTGTTACCATGGCGAAGACGGGTCCAGAGGACATGTATTTGCAGAGTCCAGCGTAGAAGGGCGTGTCCTTCAGGTCCAGGTAATGAGTCTTCATGTGATCCTCAGACGCCTGAAGTCACAACATTCAAATCCATCAAGATCTCAACTCTTTGATTCCTATGATCAGATCTGTTCCCTCCCCTCGGGTGTATTATTAAACCACACAACACACACACACACACACACACACACACACAGCTGTGAATAATGACACTGTGACACAAGTGTGAGTCCCTCACTGAAGCTGCAACATTCAACAACTCAACACCTGTCACCCCCTCCCCCACACAGACACACTCATAGGCGCACACACACACACACACACACACACACACACACACACACACACACACACACACACAAGTTTTTCTCTTCTGTTCAAACCAGAACAGTTGAATGAAATGTGGAAGGTATCAAATCAGGTGGTGATGTGCTACCTGGATGAACTTGGCAGCCACCAGCTTGAAGCCTCTGGTCTCGAAGCGCTTGATGATCTCGCCACACAGGCCCCTCTGGACGCCATCGGGCTTCACGGCGATGAAGGTGCGTTCCATGTTTCTGCTGAAGAGGCTGAAGACACGAGGACACAGAGAAACTGAATCAGACACAAAGGAGAGGAAGTTGTCAAGTTACTTTTTGTATCGGAATAAAACTACATTTCTAAAAAGGAAGCTGATATTATAGAGGAAGTTAATCCTGAATATTGCTTTATATAATATATATTTAAATCATAAATCCCTGAATGTTCTGTTCATTTTGCAGCTTCACATTTCAAACCCTCTTCACTAGACAATATTAAATATCGTCGTTGTGCTGAAGAAGTGAACTTGAGTGAAATGAACTCCGACCCAACACCTGCTTGTAACTCAGGACAAAGCCTGGGCGTGCACGTGGTGCACGTGGGGCACGTGGTGCACGTGGGGCATGTTGGAGTGTGGGTGTCCAGAGAGCCTCTGGCTGGCGTCCAGCTGAGAGGAGCAGATCATCTTCGACCCTCAGAGACGTCGAGGACGTTTCCATCACCGATTCCAAGTCACATGTGGATTTACCACAGATCTGCCCCGTGTACGGTGGCCCTGAGGGATCAGTGCACGGCCACAAGTCGCACCAACACTCCGAGCTCTACTGGTTTACTCTGGTGTGTTTTGATGAATAATTTGATTTTGGAATATTGTGAATATTACAACTAAGAATCATCTGTGAAAGTTCTTTCTCATGTTTAAATTCTAAGCTCTCACAAACAAACACACACACACACACACACACACAGCTGTCTGTTTGCAGCTGTCCAACATGTCACAGCAGGAACACATGAACAACACATGCACAGACTGAACATGTAAAATAATTCAACTTAAGTAGAATTAACCTGTTCAAAACCTGTCTTTAATGAAACAAGTCAGAGTTCAGTGTGTGTGTGTGTGTGTGTGTGTGTGTGTGTGTGTGTGTTCATATCTACCTCGGTTCCGGGAGTTGAGGAGAACTTGTGTTGCCGGTGACGGGATACGAAAACCGAGGCCGAGCAACTGAAGTGGAGCTCTATTTAAAGGCTCTACTGTGGGTGTGTGTGTTAGTATGTGTGTGTGTCTGTGAGTATCTGAGTTTGGGTGTGTGGGTGGGTGTGTGTGTTTTTGGATCTAGTTTCAGTCTTTTGAAATATTTCTCACTCACTTTAAAAACTGTCCTAATTTATATTTCATAACTTTATATATTTTTTAACACAAATATAACTTTTTGTGTTTTGAGTTCAGTCGTACAACAACGTAGAATAGTGAAAACTGTAATCCTGCTGATAATTCAATTAATGTAAGAGTCAGGTTTAATGTAACTCTTCAGTTTGGTTTGATGAATATTTATAAATATTAGTAATAATAACAATACAAAAATATATAAATACATACAAACACAGAACTTTAGTTGAAGACAACTCGTCTCCATTTACTCACATCAAACAAAAATGAAGCCAAAGCATCTCGGATTCAAACGCTGCCATCTGGTGGTGATGATGTCATTTACACCCTCTCCACCAATCAGGAGCCAGCTGTCAGTCATGTTTTGATGTCATCAAATGACTAAAACCAAACTGATCAGAAACATTTGATCAAACCTCAGAGAGAAGAACAAACTGAAACTTCTTCACAAACATTTATTTAACGTCTCCGTTTGTTCTGTGTCCCGTCTGCGCACATGGAGGAGGTCCATGAGCCATACTGCAGCCAGCCACCAGGGGGCGCTCCAGATAGGTCTGTCTTCACTTTATTGATTTGGCAGATGGAGAATTTTTATTAACAGTCAGTAAGTTTCAACTGAGGAGCTGCTGACATGATGGAGCTTTCTCCCAAACTCGCACGTGAGTGTGCATGTGACACACACACATGTTGTGTGTGCGTCAGCAGAGTCTCAGCTGCTGCTTCAGTCTGTCAGCGGGGGGGGGGGGGGCAGCTGTCGGGGGTCAGCTGTCGTCCGACCTGCAGCGTCAGTCACTCACTGTCCAAAGGTCAAAAGGTTCTTACTTCATGACAATGATGTTTCCCACAAAGCATTGCAGTCACAAACATCCAATCAGAGAGCTGCAGCTGGAGATTAATCGTCCAGAAGCCCCGCCCCCTTGACCAACATTCTGTTCAACTATGATCAAAACTTACTGAAACATACACAAAACAACACAAACAGGACAACGTGTTGTCATTTCATTATTTGATGATATATTTCACTGGAGATGAAGATTGTTACGGTTTGAGGAAGGAGAGGGACCAGGATGAAGAAAACAAAACAGGAACACTAACTGGTAACACTGGTGACAAAGCACACAGAGAACAAGGAACGAGGAAGCAGGAGCAGACAAACCATCTCTCAGGACGTGTGGAGGAACAACTAACGAACCGACACCAGACGAAGGGAAACACAGAGGCTTGAATACACAGAAGGAAGGCCGGGGCAATTACACATGAGGACTGGAGACGACAATCAAAGACAGGAAGTGACACACAGAGAAGCTGGAAACAACACACAAGGAAGCAAGACTACACAATAAAACAGGAAACACAACCCAAGAGACTGAAATTAACAAACTAAAATGACAGGACGTCACAAAGATCACATCTCCAACCTTCTTCACCACGGACGAAGGAGAGCGGGTGAACGTCAGCTCCTCGTAACTTAGTAAATCCAGAACAGACCTGGGTTCTGCTGAATTATTCATCTTCTTCGTCAGGAAAATGTCAGGAACACGTCAGGAACACATCAAGAACATGTCAGGAACACATCAAGAACATGTCAGGAACACGTCCTCTACATTCCCTGGTTAATAATCATTTGTAGATCATTTTTTTTTTTTATCATTTTCCTTATTCCAATGATGGAATAAGGAAAACATAGATATTTCTACAGATCGGTTAGTGACCCGACTGAAGGTCCAGAGCAGAACTCATTGTTATAAACAAACTATAACAAGATATTAAACAATGATTATTCAGAAGGAATTGAATCAGTAACAGGTGTGAGTTCAATATAAGTGTGTTCATGACCCTTTTATATAACACACACACACAGTCACACTCACACACACACACACACACAGTCACACTCACACACACACACACACACACTCAAACACACTCACAAACACAGTCACACACAATCACACACACAGTCACACTCACACAAACACTCAAACACACACACAAACACAGTCACACTCAAACACACACACAGTCACAGTCACACTCACACAAACACTCAAACACACACACACTCACACTCAAACACACACACACTCACTCACAAACACAGTCACACACAATCACACACACACACTCTCTCTCTCTCTCACACACACACACTCCTAATCACTCTTTCACACACACACTCCTAATCACTCTTTCACACACACACTCCTAATCACTCTTTCACACACACACACACACACACACCCTCACTCTCACACACACTCACTCACACACACACACTCTCACTCTCACACACACTCACTCAAACTCTCTCTCTCTCACACACACACACACACACTCTTAATCACTCTTTCACACACACACACTCACACACAGTCACACAATCACACTCATACACACACACTCTCACACACAAACTCTCTGTCTCTCTTACATACACACACTGTCACTCTCACACACACACAGACACACTCACACACACAGTCACACAATCACACTCATACACACACACTCTCATTCTCACACACACTCTCTATCTCTCTTACACACACTCTCTGTCACTCTCACACACACACAGACACACACAGTCTCCACTGTTTCTGTCTCTAATCTGAAACTCCAACCTTCACCCTTCCCCCAAATTCTGTCCCTAAATATAAACCTTGTCCTAATCAGGGATGGAAAGCGCAGGTTGCCCCGGGGGGTTGATGCTGCTGCACGCTGGCGTCCACGGGGGATGAACGGACCCGATCAGCTGAAATGAAAACACGCTCCTGCTGCTTACGCACACACTCCGGACTCAGACCCATCTTATGTTGCCGTGCACAGAAACGCAGCTGTGAGGCCTCTAGTGTTACACACTCCAAAGACATGATGGAGACAACGTGTGTTTGATCACGACCACACACTCATGGTTTCTGCTGAGGAGGAAACGAGTCACTGTGCAAACTGTGGAAATCAGACTAAATATAACTGAATGAAACCAGGACCACAGATCCTCCAGTCTCTGGTCCTCCGCCCTGAAGGGGGCGCTACAGGCCGAAGAGCCACGAGGACGTGTAGAGGAGCTTCTTTAGAAATGTTCCTGAGTCACTAACCCTGAAAGTTACTAGTTCATCAATTTACATGTTTTTAAACCACAGGGAACCGTATATGGAGGAGTGGGGGGCGGAGCCTGAGGGAGAACTTGATGACACACCCATCTTCACCTTCCCCTGCACCCATTGGGCGGTACTAGCTGTCAATCACATTGATCGATCTTCATCAACACGTCACGTTTCCTCTTCAATGACTTTAGAGGTTAAATGTTGAACCTGGCCTCAATATTCAAAAATCTTTATTTCTTTAATCAGAATTACCAGACAAGGAATAAACACAATACTTTAAAGTGCATTAATAGAACTTATGTAATGAGAACAGTTTTTGTACTTAGGGAAAAGTAATTTTTTCAACATGTTTTAGTTTTAGGAGAAAAGTCGTAATATTATTTATCATAAACGACAAACACAAGACTAAGAACAAGTTGCTTAACTTTATGAGTGTAAGGGACAATCTGAAATATGAATAGAAATTTAGGTCATTATCATTTAATACTGAACATTTTGAGTTTTCTGTAATATGGCAACTTTCCTTTTTACAAAACTGTAAAAATAACTTGATTTTCTTCATACAATGTAAATGTTTCACGTAGAACAAACTCATGAATCCTCGCCTCGTAAAATGTCTGTAAAGTCAAACTTCATCCTGAAACCTTTTCCTCATAAAATAAATGTTTCTCAAAATGATGAATTTGTAGAAACATTATGACTCTTACAGAAACATAATATATTTTAATATTACCAATAATATAATATCACTTTTAATAAAAGGAAAGTTGAGACCTATTCTCAATTATCTGCCTTTTTTTTCTAGCTCAGTTAAAACTTTATTCTCATAACATTTTACTCAATAAATAACTTTGTTATAATCACATGTTTCTCAAAAAGAAATAACTTTCTTCTCAAAATATTTCAACTTAATTTTCTGGAACTTAAGATATGATTTGCCCTTAATAATAGTAATAATAACAATAATAATAACATGCTGTACCAGTCCAGAATACTTTATAATACGACATCTGTTCCAGAATCAGGTCGTGTGTCAAACGTAAACAGAAATTAAGATTTGTAAACAACCACTTCTGTACAAAAAGAAACAGAAACAAGCTTCAGATAGAAAACAACAGAACAAACAACTGAGGAAACGTCTCTGTACAATTCATAAAATTCATAAAGTTCATAAAGTTCATTGTCATCGTTCTGTCGTCACCTTCTTACACAAATACAAAAACACCAAATCAAATATTTCTCCTTGAGTTAGCGCTGCTCTCACTCCTCATACATAAAATAGAGTCTTCGTTAGTATTTGCCTATTTACAGGAGTTGCAATATATATATACACGTAGTATTTTGTGTTTCTCGTACAGGCGGCGGAGCGGGGGCCTCGACCCAGGAGGACGCCCCGCCTCCTGGAATTATGGATCCTAGCAGAAATACAGGGCTGCGATTGGCCCGAGAGGCCGGAGGTCGAGATCATAATCCAGGAAGTGGTCCTGAGAGCCAGCGGCAGCCTGTGATGTCATCGTCACTGGCTTCACACTCTGTGGGTCGAACGTCTCCTCCTCCACAGAACGGGATATCGAACAGTTTCTCTGATGAGACATCGTCTGCTGCTGGTTCGAGGAATCGAACGTGTGTTGGTGCTCGTTTGAACTCGGGCTCATTGACCTTTGAACTCGAGTTTCAGCTGAAATTCTTTGTTGTGGAACTTCAGAAATCAGAGTTTTACTTTGAGCAGAGACGTGTTTGATCTCAGTGTCCAGAGTCAGGGTTTGTCCAGGAGGAGAAGAGCTGCAGCTCGGGTCCCGCCCAGAATCGAGTTCAGTTTGAACTCAACAGTGACATCACAGGTGGGTGTGGTTACAGCTGAGGAACTACCAAAATAAAAGCTTGGTTTTATAAAGTAAAAAGAATTTAACCAAGTGTGACTTTAATTTGTTGAGACCAAACGTCAGTGATCTGCTGTAGTGTCGTCTCTGGACTGGTCTCTGGACTGGTCTCTGGACATGTCTCTGGACTGGTCTCTGGACTGGTCTCTGGACATGTCTCTGGACTGGTCTCTGGACTGGTCTCTGGACATGTCTCTGGACTGGTCTCTGGACTTGTCTAAGGACTGGTCTCTGGACTGGTTTCTGGACTGGTCTCTGGACTGGTCTCTGGACTTGTCTATGGACTGGTCTCTGGACTGGTCTCTGGACTTGTCTATGGACTGGTCTCTGGACTGGTCTCTGGACATGTCTCTGGACATGTCTCTGGACTGGTCTCTGGACTGGTCTCTGGACATGTCTATGGCCTGGTCTCTGGACTGGTCTCTGGACATGTCTATGGACTGGTCTCTGGACTGGTCTCTGGACTGGTCTCTGGACTGGTTTCTGGACGCGATCCGACTCACAGGATGTTATGGTACAGATGGATTCAGGGGCCACGTCCCTCAGATGACTCTCCAGGGGCCAAACTGGGGCTCGGCCACGAAGGCGGAGCTGAAGTGAGTCTGGTCTGAAGAGCAACGTCCCAACGGATCCATGTTGTCTCGGGGACAGAAGGACGCGTTGGACGTGTCCTCGGAGCGGAGACACAGCCGAGGTCTCACCGACCCCGAGCTGAGTCTCTGGGCTCCGGTAAGAGTCAAATAAAAATCTGTTTGACTCACAGAGAAGAATTTAACGTGAATGTTAATTTGACTTTAAATTATTAAATTAGAGATAAAATGAAAAAGACTAATTTCTATTTGAACACAGTAAGTGTCGTGTTAATATGAACTTTCCCTGAAAATATTGTTATAAAATTATAACTTATAAACAAAAAGTTTTAAAATCTGCGAAATGTAGCTTCATCCGAAATGAATCATTTTTCTTTTTCTTTTCGATCTGTGGCTCATAAACCAAAGTTAATGAAGTCGGAGCTGGACTCAAATCACATCATAGAAACAACAACTTGTATTATTATAGTAAATATGACTGAAGTGAGATCAGCTGCACAAACACACAACACAACTGAATCAAGAGTAAACACAACATGTGTGTCTCTAAACCTGAGGTTCTGCAAAAGTGCGAGAAGCCGCTTCACTTCCTCTTCACCTCCGCCCGCCCACATCCACCGGATCGACCAATGGGAGTACAGCGGGGTCTCTCCGTTAAAAGCCGACTGATCCAGATGCGACCGACGCTGGATCCCAAACGTTTCCCCGTCGACTCTGTGACGTCATCCTGTAAACTCGTCTGATTGGCTGTCACGTCATCATCAGTCCAATCGTCTTACGACCACTTTCACTTTGTCAAAAGACAAAACCTTTGTTTAGTTTTTCAAAATAACACTTTAAATAGACAGAGAATATTTGAGTTCAACCCGTTTGACCTCCGTCCGTGGTTCTGAAGCCGGGAAGCAGCAAACCCAGTGAGATCAGAGAAGCTTTGCTCTGTAGTAAACGAGTTCACACATGAGAACAGTGGAATTGTCTTTTAAACACTGATCATAAACGTCACAGGAGACGTTTCAAGTTCGTTTCCATCGTTAAAGTCTCCAAACGAAAAGCAGCAAAAGCTGAAGAGTCGATGTCTCAACACTGAAACAACGTTTGGTAGAAAACCAGCATCTACACTTTCACCCAGCGAAGAAAGTCCAGTGTCCCGACCGTCCACCGGGCCCCTGAACGCACCGTGTGTCCGGCACAGACACGACAGTGAACGCACCGCCGCTGCTGATGTTAACTCCTGGAGGATCAGAACCCGCTCTGTGAGAAACATGGCGGCCAATAGGAGCCACTCGTCAGAGGTCAGAGGTCAGCGACAGCTCTGACGAGAACCAGAGCCGTGAGTTCGATTCCTCACGGAGTTCGAGGTTTGAATATTCCAGACGAGCATCATGTGAAAACGTTTGAGTTTAAAAAGTGGGACCATCAAACATTTCAAAATGCAGATTCTGCAGAAACGTCGGAGTGTTTCCTGTTATTTCCTCCACCAGCGTCACATGATCGATCCATGAAGTCTAGGATCGGAATTTGTGCACGTTGAATAAATATTGTTTGAAAAAATTTGAAACCTTGAATTTGTAAACATTGAAAAACAAGAGTGAAAATTTCTTGTTGGAAATTTGAAGAGTTGAATTCAGAGGAAAACAATTTAAGCTGTTGCTCCAAACAGTCGCCAATAAGGAATCGCTCATCGTACACCGCAGCTCTACGACCCATAATGCAACACTCTGTAGCAGCCGCTGTCCTCGTCCCATCGCAGGAACCTTTTGGTTTGAGTCGCTTGCTTTTGGGCGACATCATCAACAGGAGGTCAGACTGCCTCTCGTCTGATTGGTCAGAAGTAAGAGTGGGTGTTTCCTCTTCCTGTTTCACTGTGACGATCATTGGTCTGACTTCACAGGAACAGGTTCTGGGTCAGTTTGACGCCCTCGGTGTGACGCTGCGCTTTTCATGGACCGGAGAAAACTAAAAGAAAAACCAGGAAACAGAAGAAGACGTCGAGGGGGAGGAGCTTCTTTTGATTGTGACTCTTTCAGTTTGTTTGTCACGATGGGGGTGACACGTCCTCGTCCTGTCTCTATGTGTCTTTGGGCTCCAGTTTGCAGGACATGTCAAACAGCAGGTTCTGGTTATCGATCACCTGCAGCTGACGGATGTACGCCTTCGTCTGCAGGTGCGAGGGGGACGTCTCTGTGTCCATGGCTACAGGAGACAAAACAAAACAAAACCATGCATCGGTCGGAGGTGCAGTGTCTCAGTGTCACCACCAGAGGGACACAACGCTGGAGAATGTGAAACAGTGTGTGTGTGTGTGTGTGTGTGTGTGTGTTACCGAGCTGACTGCTCCTGTAGCGTCTGATGATTCTCACCATCTCTGCCACTTTATGCTGAAGACGAGGAGAAGAGGAAGAGGAGGATGAAGTGTGAGAGACACAATCACACAAACTTACTTTAATCGATTGTGACTCGAAAACTTCGCCTCACTTAAAATTCACAGATAACGAAACATGTGATTCGAACTCTTTGTTTCACGGCTAAAGATTTGACAGGAAGTGACATCACTCACCATCTTCTCAAAGTTGACGAGTTCCCCGTGAAACGTTTTACAGCTTTCGTGAAGAAACGTCAGATCTGACAGGAAGGAGACAATCAGTCAGTCACACAGAGACCATTCAACAGCAGCAACAGGAAAATCCACCAATATTATGAAAACACAAAAACATGTAAACATAAGGACGATACATTTTTAAACAATAAAACTATAAAGGATAGAATCAGTCGTTTTCATCAGCGCATAAAATAATCCTCGTTAAATATGAATCAATGTGACGAGAACTGAGCAGCTGGACCGTCTACTTCCTGTTTACACCACATGACCAGTGGAGGTGAGGGGTCATGTGACGTGTGACCTCATGTGTTGGTACCTTTCAGCAGCAGAGGTGTGAACGGGATCAGAGGAGGTCTGAGGCCGGTGATCAGGTCTCTGTACGACTTGTGGTTCCTGGAGGGATCCTGAAGGATGAGGAGACCATCAGCCACTATATAGAGATCTATAGATTTACACAGATCTGTAGATATACGCAGATCTATAGATATACACAGATCTACCGATATACACAGATCTATAGATCTATAGATATACACAGATCTATATATCTATAGATATACATAGATCTATGGATATACACAGATC
>CM028862.1:447002-464196 GCA_016801935.1 Platichthys stellatus
TGTGCGATCTTGACAGACCGGGAAGTGCGCATGCGTGTGCACGTTTACTTCCAGTGAAGAAAAATCCCTGACGACAAAAAAATATATACTTTCATGATCATAAACACACACATAGTGTGTGTATATATATATATATATGCAAATATAGATGTTTCTCTGCTGACGATAATTTAGTTATCTTGTAAAGCATACACTGAGTCAGCAGGTGAGGTCATGTGATCAATACTGACACAAACAGATCAATACATTTCAGAATCAGAATCAGAATTGTTTTTATTGCCATGTATATTTGCACATACAGGACATTTTTTATAAAGATCCAGAACAAACACAACAACAGGACATTTATACAAAGTTTAGACCAAAAGTTGAATCATTTGTGGAAGGAGAACATTTTGAAACGTGATGTTTTCAGATGTTTGTTGGTATTGTGAAGACGTTAGAATCCGGTTTGTGTGTTTTTCTTGGTGATGGAGTCACTGATCATCGTGTGTAGCAGTAAAACTGTTTATCTGTCAACATGTGACCATCTGCTGACTGTTGATCCTCCAGAGACACATGACCCCACGGTGATGTGTTGGTCATTATGTGAGTGTTGTAACCTGAACAGGTCCGCGAAGCAAACACACACAGACACACACTACCCATCTTCTCCCCTTAAACAGGACTGCTCCCCCTGGTGGACACATGGTGCTGTCAAGTGACACTGTTCAATAAAGAAGAGAAAAAAGCGGAATGATCCTTTTAAACCTGTGTTCATTCTCTGAGCTGATTGGCTGCTGCAGCCTGTCAATCAGTTTACATAAGTGCTCCACCCCCTCCAGGTCATAAATATTCTATTAGAGAAGCAGGTGTGTGTGAGAGAGAGAGAGAGAGAGAGAGAGAGAGAGAGAGAGAGAGAGAGATAACAAAGACAGGAGGGGGGGGCAGGAAAAGAAGAAAGATGAAAACATCATCAGTTATAATCTTTATTGATCCTCTGAGTGGACGACAACGTTCAACACATACTGCTCATCTTCATCCTCTTCATCACAGTGAACTGTCTGGTCAGCTCAGGTCAAAGGTCAAACACATCTTTAAACAGCAGCTCCCGCTCAACACAGGAAGTAGATTCATAAAAAATAACCACTAAGGAACATCCAATCAGAACAGTCGATCATCACACCATTAACAAATGAGCTGAACCAGACAGAAAAGTCCATCACTCATGTGCTCACCTCGTCTGGAGGAAAGAGCTTCAACTTTATTTCAGAAGGAAAAGTTTATAAATGGTTTTGTGAATTATAACCCAAAGCTCAAAAGAATAGTGACGTTCAAAATAAAACGTACAGCCTCTCAAACCGACAGGGAAACAGACCAGAGCGTTAGAGTTGAACAGTTTACTGGAAAAGATTCTGCAGGTCAAATAAACAACGTTTCCTCAGACATGTGAAACAAATACAGTCATTTCGCTACTTCTCTAAATGAAATCCATCGTAACATTCCGAGTCCCTGCCGATGTGTTTTCTATCTGTTGCTCTAGCATCATTAGAATATGTTTGCTGCTCTATTTTATCTGGGGGATGAAACTGTCTCTGAGCTGGTGCTGCCGGCCCGGATGCTGAGGTACTGTCGGCCAGACGGCAGCAGGAGAACAGTTCCTGTCTGGGTGATGGAGGTCTTTAATGATCTGGATGCTCTTCTTCCTGCACAGCCGGGTGTAGAGGTCCTCTATGGATGGAGCTTCGTCCTGGTGATGTGACCCTAACCCTCTGTGGAGCCTCACGGTTCAGGTTGGTGAAGCAGCCGGTCAGGATGCTCTCTATGGTGCACCTGAATCCTGGAGTCCATGTGGAGCCTCCACAGCCTGCGGAGGAAGAGGAGCCTCTGCCTGGCCGTCCTCCTGATGGAGTCTGTGTGGTGGGTCCAAGTCATCACTGGTGACAAAGCTGTTCTCTATCATATATGATGATAGGCCTCGCTTTGTCGGAGTGCACAATGCAAAATAAAGAAGAATAAATATCAACAAGATAGAAAAAAGAGCAGAGCTGTGGGAGAGCTCGAGAGACGGCAGCTTTCCTTCTTTAGAACTTTAAGATCATAAACAAACATATACACAGAATGTGGTTCTACACACATGGAGACACACTGAGGGACAAAGGTGGACAATAATAAAGACAAACTTAAACACACTGTATGTGACTCTTCATAGAGGGTTTATATATTCTGCTTGTGTTGTGTCATTTCAACAAACACATTCTTCATGTGAATAAACACAATCGGGGCAGGAAGGTTGCTGGTTTGAATCCAGTTCAGATGGGGTCTTCCTGTGTGGAGTCTGCATGTTCTCCCCGTGTTTTCTCCAGGTGCTCCGGCTTCATCTCACAAACACATGCAGATTAGGGGTTGTGTAGATTGGAGACTACACACAAGCTGCTGCTGCTTCAGCCTCTGGATCCTCAGGACACAGGTCAGCCTCCGTCCACACACACTGTCCTCTTCACACTGTCCTCTTCACACTGTCCTCTTCACACTGTCCTCTTCACACTGTCCTCTTCACACTCAGCTCCACGGAGACTCCCACCTGTTGAGAGAAGAAGACATCAGTGTCACAGAGACTCACTTCATCAGCTGTGAGTCAGTGATGCAGCTCATCCAGTAGAAAGAGCAGCAGGGACTTCAGTCCTGTTCAGAGGTGGAGCAGCTTCCTCTCGGCTTCATGTTCACGTGTTGGAATGAACATGCTAAGAGCTCAGTGTGTGTCCTCTGCATGTCAAAGTGCAGAGTGGACACCTGAGAGGTGGATTTACTGCTGTTGCAGGTGAAGCCATGTTTCACTGTGTGTTGATGAACATCTGCTTCTGACAAACTGGGATCAGAGGAGACAGATGGACCTCAGCAGAGGTTCTGCTCTGTATAAAGAGCTCCTGGTTACCATGCTGATGAGGAGAGGCTTCACTTGACATGTGAAAGCCTGAGGAGTTGTTTTCCAGACACAGGTAGAGCTGGCAGGGGCGTCACCCTGGGCCTGCCCTTTTGGGCTGGGCTTCAGCTGCGGATCTAAAGGCTGCTCCAGGGGCATGGGGCCCTCAGCCCTTTTCTTTGCTTCTGCACCTTACAACATACATCACACCTTATTTTCACACATCCAAACACTGTTAACACCACTGACGCGTAACATATTTTACACATACCAATACATAGTTAGAGCTACTTTTGGCTTGAGAGGTTTGTGTGTGGCCTCCCTTCTTGTTGCCATCTTTGAGCTAGGTGGTAACAGTAGTATGCATGAGAGAAGACGCCGCGAGATTTGTGGACTTCTATTTGGTGTCCGCTGATAATGTAGTGGGCTGGTCTGGACAGACAATGCCAGGGCTGAATTTTTGTCCCAGTCCACCCCTGGGTGGTACCATTTCCAGAACTTGGAAGGCCGAAATAACTAGTAGGCTATGTGAAAGACCCAGAAACACAAATATGCGACGAGGCAAAAAGAAAAAAAAAAAAAAAAAAAGTATTAATATTTTTTTTGCTTTTTGCGACGAGGCAAAATACCGGACGTTTTTGGAATCCCTGCCGGACGCATTTTTTAGGTCTCGAAAAGAGGACATGTCCGGGAAAAAGAGGACGTCTGGTCACCCTAAATAATATGAATGTAGCTGAACACTCACCAGCTTCAGACTTCACGTCTCCTCCGCCTGCTCCTTGAAGTGAGAACGAGTCTGAACTCTTTCACTTTCACTGGAGGCTCCTCCCCCTCTCTGCAGTTACTGGAAATCACGTGACTCTGTGTGTGCGTGTGTGTGTGTGTGTGTGTGCTCTGTGCATTCTACCTTTTTAAAATGCATATTCATGAAAATGATGATTTTCATAACTCTGAATAACATCTTTTGTTTTGTTTATTTAATTGTTTTTTTTGTGTCAGAATTAATTTGCGAGAGAGAGAAAGAAAGAATCAACGCTCCGAATGGAAACTGAGTTTTCATCAGATGAATCCCTCTGAGGTGTTGAAGCAGAACTGATGAGGGGCTGGTTGATGCTTTTATTTTCGATGTTGCACAGGAGCTGATCTGATCCGTGTTAAATCTCCACTCTGTTCAGAAACCCCAGTTTGACCTTGGTGCTGGTGGCCAGTGGGAGAAGCACGACGTGGCCACGGGAGGCGCTGTTGGGAACTTGCGCTGCAGTTTGTACAGATTGGAGCTGGGAGCAGCGAACCAGAAACTAGAGGAACACTTCAGGGCCAGATGTTTGAAGAACATGGAGCTTCTTCACTACACTTTGCTTTTAGCTTGACTTTAAAACACTAAAGACATATTCAAAGAGACCGAGCAGGAGAAGTGACCACGAAGAAGAGCTTGTTCAGGGCCGACTCTGTTCTCAGCCATGTGGCGCCCCCTGCTGGTTGTTGCCTTACACACATCTGTTGTCTCTCTCCGCGGTGCCAGTCCTTTATTCAGATTACATTTTCTAAGGGGGAAGATGATGACGTCAGAGTAAATAAGAAACGAGTCTATTTAAAAATGCAATAAATATTATTTATTAACATAATGAAATTTGTTAATCATATTTTGATGGTGTAATATAGGAGAGAGAGATGGTGAAGAGTTGAACATTGAGCAGACTCTGGATCTGTGACCTCATGAGAGTGAAGGAGCTGAAATGAACTGATTGGCTCAGCAGCCTGTCAATCAGTTTACATAAGAGCTCCACCCCCTACAGGTCATACATATTCTATTAGAGAAGTGTGTGTGTGTGCGTGAACATAACAAAGACGGGGGGCAGGACAAGAAGAAAAAGATGACAACATGTTGATCATCAGTTATAATCTTTATTGATCCTCTGAGTGGACGACAACGTTCAACACATACTACACATCTTCATCCTCTTCATCACAGTGAACTGTCGGGTCAGCTCAGGTCAAAGGTCAAACACGTCTTTAAACAGCAGCTCAACACAGGAAGTAGATTCATAAAAAAAACCCACTAAGGAACATCCAATCAGAACAGTCGATCATCACACCATTAACAAATGAGCTGAACCAGACTGACACTGCCCCCTGGTGACTGGCTGCAGTATAGGTCATAACCCTCCTCCTCCATGTTAGCAGATGGGACATGGACATAAAAAAATAATCAAAGACGTTAAATATGTTTGTAAAGATGTTTCTGTCATTTCAGTTCTTATCTCACTGATGTTTGTTCAAGTGATTCTGATCAGTTTGGTTTTAATATATTTGACTTCATGAACACTGCTGCACTTTAGCTTAATGTATTTATATATGTATATATAATATTGAAGGAGATGGTGGCGTGTTGTTAACAGTCTGTGTTGTGTGATGCTACGATCCATCACCAGCTGCTGCCTCCTCACCCCAACACGTCCATCACTCATGTGCTCACCTCGTCTGGAGGAAAGAGCTTCAACTTTATTTCAGAAAGAAAAGTTTATAAATGGTTTTGTGAATTATAACCCAAAGTTCAAAAGAATAGTGACGTTCAAAATAAAACGTACAGCCTCTCAAACCGACAGGGAAACAGACCAGAGCGTTAGAGTTGAACAGTTTACTGGAAAAGATTCTGCAGGTCAAATAAACAACGTTTCCTCAGACATGTGAAACAAATACAGTCATTTCACTCCTGCACTCACTAGTAACAATACAAAATAATAACAGTATTAACATCCAACAGGGTCGTGTCAAAAAGAAAAACAAACACAGAGAAAGCCGCTCATCTTTTAGCCGTCGCTACTTCTCTAAATGAAATCCATCGTAACATTCCGAGTCCCTGCCGATGTGTTTTCTATCTGTTGCTCTAGCATCATTAGAATATGTTTGCTGCTCTATTTTATCTGCGTCTATTTACATTTAGGTTCTATTTACAGCGGCGATCAGCGGCCCCGCCCACGCAGCAGCAGCGCCGGTCAGACATTGTTTGTGCAACGTTTGTGTCGGCGATTGAATTTTCTCCAAAACGACGTTCAGACGAGTTCTCTCAGCGTTTGGGTCAGGGTTAGGTCAGGGTTAGGTCAGGGTGTAGGGTTTGTGTTTCTCAGTGACTGAGCGGCTGATGTCTGAGGCGAGCGGACGGACGGCGTGCTCGGGGAAAAGGCCGCGGCAAACTGTCGGGTTCATTAAATTAAACCGGATTTCTGCTTTGGCACGTCGTGTGACATGATGACCACGATTGATCATCATCAGGCTGCGACTTCTTTGTTCTATTGATCGATGAACCTGTCGTCGGTTCATCTGAAGTTTCACACAGATGTTCATTTTAATGACAAAGAAAATCTAGAGAGAACCTGGACACAGACAATTCTCTACAAGGTCAAATCTGAGCTAATAAACCCATCAGGAGATCAGCGTGTGTACGAGAGCGGTGGAAACATCAGAGGAACAAGAGCTGAGTTCAAACTATAAAAACAACCGATCCACAGAATCTCACGTTTGCTCTTCCTTGTTCACGTGTTTTATCTAAACTTAGCGAGCGAACATGTAAACACGCCAACCTCCTGTTTCCTGTCTAACGAACCTGACTAACACTGAAGCAAACACAGAAAATGACGTGACAACATGAACTCAGACCGATTGTTTCCTCGTCGACAGTAAACTTCACTCTGAACCGAACCGGTCCCACGTGGACTCGGCCGACGCTCGGGTTCAATGTCCGCAGGCTCTGAACTCCTTCCTTGAATGTTGATAAAAACACATCGGCTGGAATGAACCTGTGTCGCCATCAAGGTGGATCTGCCAAACTGCCACAGGGCCGGAAACAGGGGGGGGGGGGATTGATGCTGTGAGCCTCTCGCAGAGTTCGTTTTCATCCATACGTCCCTCGCTCGTTGATGCCTTTGGGGAACGCACTGCCTCACCGCCCCCCCCATCCCGCTCCTGCAGACATAACAGAGGTCGCCACCAGTTAAACCACCATGACCCCCCCCCCCCCTCAGACTCAGCGCAGGACACCAGTGAAGACGTGCTCACCTGTGGTTTTCAGTTCAGAGTGAGGCGGAGACGGGTGGCAGGGGGGGGGACGAGGGGCGGGGTCACTCTGAGGCAAAGGGCACCTCTGGTGGGGGGGGCTTGACAGTGACGGCCTGGGAGGTGCGGCGGGGGGGCGAAGGCTTGGGCTGAGCCTGCTGCTGCATCGTGTCGTAGTACGTCACACCTCCATAGGTCACCTGGGCCTGAGCCTGAGACACACACACACACACACACACACAGTACATATGAAGCTGTTTGTCATGTTTTGTGCGTCCCAGTAGAATCAACACATCGTGGCTGTACGACTCAACGTGTTCCTGAAGAATAACATTCACTAGATGAGTTCAGAGCTTCACTGTCTCAACTGTACATCAGATAAAAAGACTCAGAAGTTATTAAGCTCTTCTGGTTGAGGAAGCAGAGGATCATGGGTAATATCCAGGGTTCAGTTGTGTTTCAGCTCAAACAGTGGTTCACATCTGGAGAAAAGACTTTTCTCCAGATGTGAACCACTTCATCGCTCAGACAGACCAACAGAGTTACTCCCCATGTGTGGCTGCAGGGGGCGCCGTTCATCAGTTACAGTTACATAAAGACAGTGATAACTTCTACCTGTGGGGTGGGGTACATGGTGGGGTACGGGAAGGTCATGACCCCCGGTGGAGGGTAGAAAGGAGGTGGCAGGAGTTGCTGCGGTTGCCCGGGTGACAGAGCCACAGGTGGGCCGGCGTAGAGGGCGGGGTTAGCGATCGGGGCACCTGATTGGTGTGGGTGGAGACCTGGAGACGAGTGACGCATAGAAAATAAAACATCTATTCATAAATAAATCAGCTTCTGAAACAGGTGAAGAAAACTGAGGCCACTGACCAGGGTGGGGGAGGTGCATCTCAGGCTGCACCAGCATGCCCTGTGGTGGGATGGGGGTGGGGCCATCCCCATGAGCATAGATCGGTCCCTGGTACGACACTGAGGAAGAGAGAGATAGTAACTAAACACAGAAACCTCAGCTCTTCAGTGACCTCTGCTGGTCAGAAGGACAAAGTACAGCTCGGGTCGAGAGACGCAGACGTCTTCAACAGGTTCTACAAAACCTTCACTTGATTTGATAAACTTTTAAACTCTTCACATAAACATATAAACTTCTTCTTCATCTCACTGGGTTCGTAGTAGTGTCCGTCCATCACTCCCAGGTGCATGGGCGGAGCCGGCTCAGGTACAGCCCTCTGGCGTTGGGAGGAGTAGCGTTTGGCCCGATTAGTGGCGACGCCCATCTCCTCCATGCTGGAGAACTGTGGGGGGGCCCCGGGGATGTGCAGGGGGCTGGGGAGGCCTGCGGACACAAACATGAATCAGCTGGGACTCCGGGTTCAGGATGGTTAACGGTGGCTGTTGTGTTCAGCCTGGTCGTGAACATCTGAACCTCTTAACCAGCACCTGCTGCTAGCGCTCACTTCAACATGGAAGCCTTGGAGGAGCAGGTTCACCTTAAACATCTCGTCAAGTCGTCGGGAGTCTTTTATACTCAGATAAACATCTGGTGTCATGTGACTACATCTTAACAGATACATACGTTTGAAATCAAAATGAGGAGTGAGAATAAAGTGCCTCACCTCTCATCTCAGAGCGGATGTAGGACGTGGGACTCTGGTTCCAGCTCTGACCAGCCAGACTGAGTCGAGCCACGTCTGCGTCCAGCTCGGCCAGCCCCCCCCCTCCTCCTCCACTTCCTGTCTGACCCGGTGCGTCTCCCGTCCAGCTCCTCCCTCCCGCGCTGACGGGGGACGAGGCGTTCCCGGTCACTGTCGTCTCGTCCACAGACGGCTGTTTGCTTCCCAGGTCTGTGGGACGAGAGCGAGTCCTGCGAGCCAGAGCGTAAGATTTACGCTCCACCGGCCGCTCTGTGGGCGGAGAGGCCTCCCTATTGGCCACTGATGAGGACTGAAGGGGGGGGTCAGAGGAGGAGGCAGCTGATCCAGACACAGAGCGGTCGGCTCGTTGATCCTTCTGCTGTCGTCTGGGTGAAGCAGACTGAAACCCGCCAGGCTTCACAGAGCTGAGGCTCAGATCCTTCTCCTCAACACCCGGTTGGCTGCTGCCACTGTTCTCAATGACCAGGTAGGGACCGCCCCTTCCTCCTCCACCACGCCCTCCTCTGCTGACCACACCCCTGTCGCCTGCAGGCTCCGACTGAGCTTTCGGGCCCTGTCGCTCTCTGGGATGCATCTGGGGTGCGTTTGATTCATCATTCCTGTAGTGGGATTGAGGTGGGAGGTGCATCTGATTCTGGTACGATGGTCTGCTGCGGGGGGGTGGCGCTCTGGAGGGGTTGTTGCTGCGCTGAGCAGAGAGAGGGAGGGAGGAAGATGATGTGGAGGTGTGGATGGATGAAGGTGGAGGAACTCCTCGGTTCTGACCTCCACCTCCTCCTTGCCAGGATCGGACTGCTCGCTCTCCCCCCCCCTCTCTCCACCGTTTGTCTCTGCCGGGGGACACACTCTGTCTGCAAAGACAAGACGCCGCTCAGAGTCAACACGTTTAACTCTTGAAGGTCAAAGTGGCTTCAAGCCTCTGGACATCGTCACCTGTTTCCAGGACCTTCTCTCTCACCTTGGCCGGCGCTGTCTGTACGACCGGTCTCCTGGGCCGCCGCCGTTTCTGATGTCATAACCATAGATGGCGATGAGCTCCTCGCGGCTCTTGGGCGCCTGTTCTTCTTCCCTGAACTTATCGTGCTCCCAGCGACCCTCGTCTTTCCACAGCCGACCTTTCCGACCTTTAGGTCTGATGGGACACAGAGGACACGTGATGAAGGCAAAAGCACCTTCCACCGAAAACTGACAGTAAAACATCTCACCACTCAGAAGTAGAGTTTGTGGAGCGACAGTAACACAATGAACAAACAGTCGTCAAAACCACAACTTAAACCAAGTGAGCTAAAACTGGTTGTTTGTGTTGAATCGTATGAAGACAGTCACTCTACACAAAGCAGAAAACAAATTACCTGGTAATTAGGTTTTTTATCTTAAGATTGATCAAATTTGTCAAAACGAAGCGATGTCCAGCTTGTTGTCAAATGATGATCTTAATAATAAGGTGACTGCTTCCTGTACCTCTCCTCCTCCTGAGCGTGACCTCTGACGTCGTGCTCGAAGAACAAACCCTTCCTAGGGATGTACGCCGGGTTTTTTCTGTCCTCGTCATCGTCAAGCTTTTGACCCGGTGTCCCCCCCACCTTCGTTTCTGGGTCGTCTGTGGACTCCTGCACAGAAGACGAGAGCGCTACAGTTCAACATCACAACACAAGCGTTTACATTTATCTTTTATTCAAGTACATAACAGTGGAATCATTTTTTTAATTCACGACCAATGGTGTAACTCATGCTGAACATTTGCAGAAGTCGTGCAGGACATCACACAGTTCAGCCACATGCAACATATTTAGCATAATTTCTTATTGTCAGATTCTGATTGTTGGTTTGAAGCGACAGTTTGATGCTGTGATCCCTGAAACAGACGTGAGCTCACCTGTCCGTCGCCGCTCTGTCTCTCTCCGCTGAGGTTTTCCTTCTCCTCGGCTTTACTCTCCTCCGCCCTCTCACCCCTGTTCTCTCTCTGCTGCTCTTCTTCCTCCTGCTGCTGCTGCTGCTGCTCCTCCTCCTCCTCCTCCTCCTGTTCCTGTTGCTGCTGCTCCTCCTCCTGCTCCTCATCCTCCTGATGCTGCTCGTCCTCATTGTCTTCTACCCGCTCCCCCTCCTCTCCCGGTGCTGGGTCGCTGGGCGCCGGAGGCTCTGACTCGCTGGCTGCTGCTGCTGGGGCTTCTTCGTCGCTCTCGGCCTCCTCTTCCTCCTCCACTCCCTGCGGACACACAGAAGAACAGGGTTCAACTTTTCAAAAGATGCATCCAGAGACACTCCCACTTCATCAACGACACTTTATTTATTCAGTGTATGTGGATTTCGCCTCAGTGTGTATGTTTATATATTAATAACATTTATGTTTTTGTCTGTTCTGTGTTTAACATCAACATGGGACTGCAGATAAAAATTAGTCTAATAGACTCTGGTACATTTATATGAAATATTGTGCTCTTATAAAGTCCCACTGTCCCTGCACTCTGCTCTCGGGTCATTTCCCTCCTGTAGACAGCTCATTCACTGGAACCCTCGACCGACGTGTTCAGTGATGGAAATGAGTGAAACAGGTCTGAATCTATAGAGCTGATGTCAGTTAGCTGGTCTGTGATCTACCTCTGAGTGGGAGCCGTTGTCCTCAGGATCTGCACTTTCGTAGTCGGACAGGACAGCTGAAGAAGAGGCAGAGACAGAGAGCAGCTGAGTGCACCAGGACAAACAGGATTCACAGCATCTGACGATATGTCTCCAAATGACGTCACCAGCACACGACGGCATATTGAGAACAACAGTCGTCCATCTTTATTTACATTCAGCCAGAACAACAGGCTGTCTTTTTGTTTCTGTTTATTGACCCAGCAGTTTTACAGTTATGCAGGTTCTGGCTGTGTAGTAATGAATATATTTACCTTCTCCGACTCCATCTTCACTCTCCTGCAAAAAGATGGTGAAAAAAGTTATTAGAGATTAAAACATTGGATCAAAGTGATCTCTGCTGTTTTTAGACCTAAACATTTAATAAATGGACTCATTACTTTGGCTTGAAGACATTTGAGAGGATTTGTCTGTATCTTTTATTTTGCACAATCAAGCGTCACCTTCCCAACATCAAGGAGGGAAGTGAACGTTCTCCATCACTGAGTAAATGAAGAAAACTTCATCCAGCTCATTTCATCCTCCTGGAGCGTGTGCAGCTCCCAAACCCCTCCTGGGTTTCACGGGTTTCACTGGGTTCACTGGGTTCAAGTTGATGGTTATATATTTAAGGGAAATCTTTGAACTTGTTAATGAAACCTGACTCTGTTTGATAGAAGCCACCTTCAGAGGGAAACATCTATACTTTGAGTACATTTCAGAGTCTGTACTACATACTGTACTGCAGTTAGGAGGTTGAGTCAGTACTTTGACACCAGAGTCTACTGGAGTACAGATGAATATGTGACTGGTGTTCACCAGTCTGTCCAGTATGAAGCCCAGAGGTCCTCTGAGAACAATGATCCATAAGAACCAGGAGCTGTGACCTTCTCCCCGTACACGGTACCTGCTGCGGGACTCACGGGGGAGCCTCCCCAGCTCCGAGCAGCCGGGTGGCAGCTCGGCCTGTCCGGCCTGGATGACCGGCAGACTGCCCGGTCACTACCCGGAGACAAGCCGCGTCTAACCGCAGAGAGCGTCACCGGGAAGCAAGCGGAGCCGGTGCAATGGACGCTGCTGTTTCCTGTGTGGACTTATTCAACTGGCGCCAACTCGTCCGGCTGTCACCGGAACCGGCTCACGTCCCTGAGGTGGACTCAAGAAGTGAAACGGTTCAGCTGGGAACTTACTGACCCGGACTCCTTCCGCTCACACACACCGAGCTGCTTCATTACTGACTACGGGAGGACTCCTCCGTGCACAGCGGGACAAGAGGACTCGACCCCCGTGGGAAGTGCTCCTGCCTGGGGCGTCTGTCCAGGCTGCTGCCCGGGACACGGAGCCAGCGGCTGGCGAAGCTAACGCTAGCATCTGGAGTTAGCCGCTACTCACACATTCAGACTCCACGTTGTTCTTGGCCTCGGGTCGAACCACCGGGACCTCCGCCGGCTCGGGCTCTTTCACCCGGCTCTTGGTGGTCGGGGAGGCCGACCTCCCGCTGTCCGAACCCGAACCGGATCCGTCGTCGTCCTCGCTGTCCTGGGAAGCGCGCCTCCTCCGTCGCCGCCGGTCCGCCATCTTAGGACTGGAATGGTTGAAACCGGAAGTTTGAAAGAATTGTGGGTAGTGAAGTTCTTCTTCACTGGTGTTTTTAAGGATGCCTCAGACTCAGTTTTTTTTATCTCCTGCCACCTGCTGGAGGT
Source organism: Platichthys stellatus (assembly GCA_016801935.1). Taxonomy (NCBI): domain Eukaryota; kingdom Metazoa; phylum Chordata; class Actinopteri; order Pleuronectiformes; family Pleuronectidae; genus Platichthys; species Platichthys stellatus. The sequence continues at coordinate 459,929 of CM028862.1, forward strand.
TAAACGGTAATGTCAGTGACATTATTTCACCAGATTTTATATTTAACACATTTTTGTAGAAAATCTGAAAAACCTTAACGATGATATTTTGGTTCTTTGATACTTCAACCAAGAATAGAAATACACAGAATAAATACAAATACAAAAAAGTCAAAAATATTAAGAAGTATGTGCATTAAACTGCATTATTATGCATTTCAATGCAATATTAGACTGCATGATTTGGCATCATCATATTTTGTTTGTCTTTCGTTTTGGCAGCAAGTTTCGTTTGAATGACAAAGCATCTGTTCTGGTCCAAGACGCTAGTGGCAGCAAATATTATATGTAACCTTTGAAATATCATGAAATACGACAGGTTGAGATTCAAAACATTTTAATCAGGATTCATTTTTAAAACACATTTTTACATATAAAATTGGATCTGCAAATCAAAACGTGACTGTGTTCTACTGGGAGACGATCATTTCGTTATTACACCGGACTGTCCTCTGGGAGACACTTTGTCATCAGTCCAAATCCCTTGTGTTCAGTGTGATGATCATCATGTGGACACTGTGGCTGCCCGGCAGAGTCGATCCGGCCAGCTCAGATTTATCGGCACCAAAGCTTTCCAACTGGATGTCAACACAGTTCATGTTCCATCTGCGGAGCAACGGTTCAATCGACCAATCAGCGCTGAGACAGGACCAAGAGAAGGAGTGTAGAAGTGAGGCAGTGACACAGAGCAGATCTGAAACCAGCTTCAAACACAATCACATCTGTAATAACCACTACTACAGAGACATGTGGTAGTGGTTATTACAGATGTGATTGTGAACGCGGTCACAAATCTGATGTGATGTGTGTTTTGTTACTTATTGTTTCTATTCATTCATTTATTTGGTTGCACTTCATTTTCCTCTGAGAAGCACCGTTTCCCACAGGCCCACAGATCATCACAGGTTTACCTTCTCTCCTGGTACGTGGTCCAGAACTGTGCTCTGGGATTTTTCCTCAGAAGAAAAGCAACAGTCACGAGAACATCTTCGAAATCTGAAACAAGTTTCAAGTGTTCGATTAGTTTTGTGAGAAATATTGCATATTCTCCTTTACAGCTGTGATGAACTTTGCATTCAGCTGTTGTACCGGAACCGACCTCGAGGCTCGTAGAAAACGTCTGATCCCAAGATGATGTCCAGTTTAGGAAGCAGGACAAGGTCCGGGGAGACCTCCCCCCAGGTGAGACCCAACACCACCACATCACGGAGGCGGTTCGCGTCACAGCTTCGCCTGCAGTTCTCCAGACACAGCGGAGTCCTGGCGCTGTCCGACAGCAGCACCTTCGCACCGCACCTCGCAGCCAGCACGCCGGGGAGACTCACACCCGCCCCGAGCTGTGGAGAGAGGAAAGAGCTTGAGGTCATGTTGGAGCAGCGGGACGTCCCGGTGAAAGGTTCCTCACCTCCAGCACCGTGTGGTCCTTCAGCTCCTCCCGGTGGCTCCACAGGAACTGGGCCAGCACCACCGCACACGGCCACACGTACATGCCATACTGTGGGTCCAGCACCTGAGAGACAGGGGACGGACCTCAGGTACAGACACCCACTCACATTATGACGTCAGTTGACAGAATGCGGACTGACCTCAGGTACAGACACTGACAGACACTCTGCGCTGTTGTCTTCAAACGTGAACACTTTATAAGCTATGCTAACTTCGTTAGCTCCCGTGGGATCCATCGCTCCATCGCCGTGTGAAACAATCACATCCTCGGTCAGTGATCACTGATCAGTGAGAACTACTGACTCATTATCCTGAAGAAATATCAGCAACAGACACTTTGTCTGTTTCCTGTTTCAGCGTCGACCCTATAACAGGACGGCAGTTTAATAGCCAATGAAATCGAAGTATACGCCTGGCGGGAAGGCACATTCCACCCTCACACCAATTAACGCTATGCTTCCTGAGTATTCCTAGCCAATCAGGTGTGTACTGTGCCACATGGGCGTGTCAGTAGAAGAAGCATCGTGTGTGCAGGCAGCTAGCTGATGTTAGCCACTGTTAGCTGTTGTTAGCAGCTGTTAGCTGTTGTTAGCACTGTATCATTAAAGAGTCCTCTTCACTGTGCTGCGTTAATCAGGTTTATTCAGATTGAAACGGCTGAACCGCTCCTCTGGTTCGTGGAAGCTGAGCGGCTGACCTCAGCGCGGCGAACCGCTGACCAGCGCAGGCTAGTGGATGTGATTGTGTGGTAGCCCCGGGTTAGCTTCATAGCTAACTGAGCCAGCGCCACAAGCCAAGAGGAGGAATGAACCATAAGAGTAAGAAGAGGATCAAAGAGGCGAAGCGGAGCGCCAGGCCCGAGCTGAAGGACTCGTCGGACTGGATCAAACACGGGTACCACGAGACGTTCGACCTGTCGCACCGAACCGTCAAGGTAACAGGAACCCGGAGGCTGAGCTAGCAGCTAAGCTAACCGCTAGGCTAACAGCAGGAGTGCAGCTGGTCACGTACACACCGGGAAGAGCTCCGGTGTTGCGACACATTCTGTGACCCGGAGAACTTACTTTACATCCAATGTTGTGTTTGCATCAAAATACACTTTAAGAGAAATAAGATGTGTTTGAAAGATAACTAGTGAATTGAATTTGTTCGTCACATTAAAGCTGCATCAGACACACCCGGTAGTTCATCCTAGTTCCATAGTGGATTTATCTTCTGCATCATAAAGCGGGATACGATAACTGCTGAAATATGAACAAGTACATTAACCAAGTACTAAACTTCCTTCAGTTTAATATACTCGTACTTAGTTAAATGTGTTTTCCTGCACTTCACGTGGTGCTCGGAGCGGTTCCTGTGTTTCCTGCTGCAGGGATGGATTCACTGTTCACCTCAGAACCACCAGAACCGTCAGAAAGAAAAGTCCACATGATGTCACATCTACTCCTGTCAATCATTGGTCATAAACCAACATGATCACAGCAGCAATTCCACAAAAAAACTAGTTTGTGGGATTTAAATAAATATCTAATATCCCAGCAGCTGTAGATGAGGTTTGAGGTTTGTCTCTTAATGATTTATGTTGCTGTGATTCTTCCTCCTGCTCCTGAACATGATCTGTAGTTTTCCTCTGGGATTCTGCCTCAGTTTGTGCTCTGTCATGGTGGACCAGTGAACTGATGGCTGCTGTGTTTCAGGACAACGTGGAGCGTGTGGACACCCTCCATCTCAGTCCTGAAGAGTTCATCCGGCGCTTCGAGCGACCCTACAAGCCCGTGGTCCTTCAGAACTGCCAGGAGAGCTGGCCCGCCCGAGAAAAATGGACTCTGGAGCGACTCAAGCGCAAGTACCGCAACCAGAAGTTCAAGTGCGGGGAGGACAACGACGGCTACTCGGTGAAGATGAAGATGAAGTACTACATGGAGTACCTGGAGAACACCAGGGATGACAGCCCGCTCTACATCTTCGACAGCAGCTACGGGGAACACGCCAAACGCCGGAAGCTGCTGGACGACTACCAGGTCCCCGTCTTCTTCAGGGACGACCTCTTCCAGTTTGCAGGAGAGAAACGCAGACCGCCGTACAAGTTCGTAAACACAAAACTGATCTGTAATCTGCCCACGTTCATATTTATTATCAAAGACATTAAGATTTATGTTGACAATTACGTTAGAATAAACATATGAACATGGACACGCAAACACCCACTTTTATACAGACACATGAATAATCCTATAAAACACTGCAGTAGAAATGTTCCTCAGGTTCTACTCACTTCCTGTGATGTCATTTCCTGAAGAATCTTCAGATGCTTCCTATTTTAAATATCTGTACAACCTCTGTTTTCAGAAGTTTGAAGCATTAAATTCACTTTCCTACTAGGGATGTCCCGATACAACTTTTTCACTTCCGATACGATACCGATATTGTAGCCTTGCGTATTGGCCGATACCGATATCAATACGATACGATATAGGCACAAATCATACATATATTTATTCCTTATTTTGTTGTGTGGAATGTTAGAAAAGGCTTGATAAAGTGATGTTACTGTTACTGATGTTGTAGTGATATAACAGAAAACAATAGTCAGCAACAGTAGGTATAGGAAAAACTGACCCATTTATTATTAACCAATTGGTTACATAAATTTTAACCTTCAACATAAGAGTATTACCTCAACAAATCCAATAAAAACAAAATGTTATATTTAAAGTGCAAAATAACCACTGGTTACCAACATGATTATATAATTGAATAGAATAAATTAAATTTTAATGTGT
>CM028862.1:464346-485060 GCA_016801935.1 Platichthys stellatus
GTAATGTTCCAAAGGCTCAAAATATTCGTATTTGGAGGATAATTATCGTGGCTCTGGCAACCCTGAGATCGGTCGCCCAATGACAGACTCTCTCTATAGTCAGCTCGCGCAAGAAGGTGGAACGTAAGGGTGGTACCATTTCCAGAACTTGGAAGGCCGAAATAACTAATAGTCTATGTGAAAGACCCAGAAACAAAAATATGCGACGAGGCAAAAAAAAAAAAAAAGTATTAATATTTTTTTGCGACGAGGCAAAATACCGAACGTTTTTGGAATCCCTGCCGGACGCAATTTTTAGGTCTCAAAAAGAGGACATGTCCGGGAAAAAGAGGACGTCTGGTCACCCTATGTTATGGCCATTGCCTTTTTGCTGTCCCGTGGTAGTTTGTCACGTCTTGCAAAGCTTTCGGCCAGCGTGGGTTGCTGAAGCGAGCCAGAGGCTTGTTGCTTCGCCTTGCTGCTCTCGCGAAAATCCTCATGTTCTTTTTTGTGGTGTTTTTTCAAATGTGCGATGAGGTTGCTTGTATTGAACCTTCCCGGTTCTGTCCCTCCACGGGACACTTGCGCCTGACAAATGTTGCATTTAGCTGCAACGTCTTTGTCCGAGTTTACGGTAAAATACTTCCACACAGCCGACATCACTACACCTTGCTGCAGGCACACACGTTGTCGTTGTTGTGATCACGTGGGCTGTGCATGCTGGATCAGAGACGCTCTTCTTCCGCGGCCGGCACCAACGTTAACTAAGGGGCATTACCACCTACTGTGTTGGAGTGTGATCAAACCACAGTCACCTATTATAGAAGTCCTGGAGCGGTAAATGTACAGCTTATATCGGAGCGCTTATATCGGAGTTTTTAGATTCAGTCCGATAAAATCCGATATTCACTTTTTTGGCTGATATCGGACTGATTTCCGATATCAATATCGGATCGGGACATCCCTATTTCCTACAAAGGTCTGTGGACGATGATAAAAAGTGTGGAATTTAAGTAAAGATTAAAAGTCTAGTTAAATTTATCTCGGTGAAACCTGCCGATCCATTAAATGTTTCTGAGATGAAGTGTAAATCCGTTTCCTCCACCACAGATGGTTTGTGATGGGTCCGGCTCGCTCGGGCACAGGAATCCACATCGACCCCCTGGGCACCAGCGCATGGAACGCCCTGGTTCAGGGTCACAAGAGGTGGTGTCTGTTCCCCACCAACACGCCCCGAGAGCTGATCAAAGTGAGCCGAGAGGACGGAGGCAACCAGCAGGACGAGGCCATCACCTGGTTCAATGTGGTGTACCCACGCACGCAGCAGCCCAGCTGGCCGCCGGAGTTCACGCCGCTGGAGATCCTCCAAAAACCCGGGGAGACGGTTTTTGTGCCTGGTCAGTGAAGAAACAGTTTTCTGTCTCCGTCTTTATTTGACTCTGTCCTGTCTAATAAGGCAACCAATCAGAAACCAGACTGGACACCTTGTACATTCTCAGTAGCTCAGCACCTGCGTGACGGGCGTGTTGACTGTAGGGACAGCGACATGTGACAACATACAATGACATGGATGTGGCCTAGATTCCCTTAATGCCAACAGAGCTAATGTGATGAGGCAGATTAAACCCTCAGCGGCTCCTCGCTCCAGGATTCAGACTTTACCTGTGTGACTGTAGATTAGACCTCGGTCCCCCTGAGGACAACATGTGGATCTGAACAGTTAAATGCAGCTTAATGTTTTAAAGATAGACGTTTGCTATTTAACTCAACAACACTGTTAATTTACCATTTTCATGATCATAGGTTAAAACGTCTTTAATTAAAAAAAGCCTTGATGTTGTTAGAGCTTCAGACTCTTCAGTTCAGTCTGGGCCTAAACATCAGGTGTGAAAGGTTCCTCAGAGCAGAAGAGGAGATCTGGATCCAACTGAACCTGGTTCAGCTCTAAATATCAGATATGATTTATGGTTTAATGTCTGATTTCCAGTCGGCTGATTTATTTCCCCTTTTGATGTTAATGGTAACTGGCTGTGTGTGTGTGCAGGTGGATGGTGGCACGTTGTTCTCAACATGGACACAACCATCGCCGTCACGCAGAACTTTGCCAGCTCAACCAACTTCCCCATCGTGTGGCACAAAACTGTGCGGGGACGACCCAAGCTGTCCAGGAAGTGGTATCGGTAAGATTCCTCTGAGAGTCAGTCACAGCATGAATGTGTTGTTGTTTACAGCTCCTCCACAAGGTCTCATCACCAAGAGCTCTGCTACTCCTCGTGCTTCAAGTTGACGTCTTCGTCTTCTACGTGTCCGGCTCCTCTTCTTTATCCTGAGATGTTTGTGTTAATCCACACGTCCACTCGCTCACTGGGAAGCTTCCACACATTGTCCTGCTGGTTCCTCTCATGGACTCACTCTGACATGTTACACACATGTTACCAGGAGGCTGCAGGAGAAGATCAGAACATGTCCAGAGACACTGACTCAGACATTAGTTCTCACAGAGAGAACCTGTAGAACATGTGAGGAACATGTGAGGAACATGTGAGGAACATGTGAGGAACATGTGAGGAACATGTGAGGAACCTGTCAGGAATGAGTTCAAAGTTCAGGGAAGGTCTGAAAACAGTGATGAGTTTAAAATCTACAGTTTAAAGATGTCTCCTGATTCTTCTTCATCAGAAGTCGTAGGATTTCCCAGCCTGACAGCTTGTTGCTTTGTGGTTTCAGTGTTCTGAAGCAGGAGCGGCCCGACATGGCGGTGTTGGCAGACAAAGTGGACCTGCAGGAGGCGACAGGCATTGCCTCAGACAGCTCCAGTGACTCTTCATCATCGTCCTCCTCCAGCTCGTCCGACTCTAATGTACGTGCTAAACCCTGGATCTGTGGAAGTCCCAGAGGACGTGACTAGTTTTCTCTTATTTGATAGAATAAATTTAAATCTATCAAAGAAACTCTAATGTAAACACAAGGTATTGGATTTGACAGTGAAGTTCAATTTGCATAATTTCCATATCAATACGAGGAGGCGTGTTCCTGCTGTGTTTGATCTAGAGTTGAGTATGAAACTGTTCCACAGTCAGCAGCAGTCATGTCAGCAGGGCATGAAGTGAGGGCAGCCAACAGGTGCTAACATGTGACACGCGTGTCCCGTCGCTGTAACCCAACACGTCTTTTACATGTTGTAACAGTGTGTCCGTACACTGTGTTCCCGCAGGCAGAGTCCGGCTCTGAGGGCGACACCATGTCCCACCGCAGGAAGAAGAGACGCACCTGCAGCATGGCGGCCAACGGAGACACGAGCGGTCAGGACGACTGCGTCAGCAAAGAGAGGAGCTCGTCACGGTGACCTCCCGCCTCCGCCCACTCCAACCCCCCGCCCTGACTCCTTCTCCAGCTGCTTCAGGTTCCGTGTCTGAATCCCAGAGTGTCAGCCGTCTGGCTGCCTTTAGAGCCAAGATGGCTGCCGCCGAGAAGCAAGGTGTAGATAAAGCAGGAGGATGGACACCTGCCACCATTGTGCTTTAGACACCATCACGATTTTGTGTCTCTGATGTGTGAAGACAAATTCCAGCCAATCACAGACAGTTGATGTTTGGAAGGCGGGTCTTTAAAACTCAGCTTCCTTCAGTGAGCTTGTGCTGAGACGGAGAGAACGAGACGTTTCCGAGGGTTTGTTTAAGAATTCAATCTGTCGACAAGTTCAGTCGTCAGAGGTTTAAACTTCTGCAGGTTAAATCTCTGAAGTGGTTCTGAACGAGATTATCTGTGCACGTAAAACTTTATTAAACTTAAACAGGTTAACGATGACGTCACAGCAGCAAGTGCAAATCAGAGAATCTGCAGCTCAAGAAAACTCAATTTGTTTCCTTCAATAGGCCAAAAAATAGATTTTAAAGGAGATTTTAAAAACTTAAATTTGTTTCACAAAAATATGTTTTTTTGCTTGTCCAGGTCACGTCATTAATTAATTTCTATATCAGTTATTGTTTGATGCTGCAGGAATGTATTGAAAAACATATTTTCTCTAGTGGTTTTTCAATCCGATACTTGAAGTGTGACTGACGGGAGTTAAATTCTACTCAGTGTGACAATAACAACATTTAAAAAGTTACAAAAATAATGATTACAGTTAATTTGATGTTGATCTGTCGTCTGAAGCTTCCTGTAATATTATAACATAAACACAATCCTCGCCTCATGGTTGAGAAGCAAAAACACATAGAATCTACTTAAGTCAATAATAAATCATCTTTACAGAGAAAAATTTAAATGTTTGAAAAACAAATGTGAAGTAAAAAAAATTAAAGAATAAAATCGACTAGAGTCAAAATGATAAAGTCATCATAGTAGTTTCTACCTGTCAAGATGGACAACATGACGTCTCCTCAAAGTGAAGCCAAGCCTCTCAATCGCCTCCTGGTGGCTGACTGCAGTACTGCTCAGAAACTCCTCCATGTTAGCAGATGAGACCAAACTAGCCAGTAGACATTTAACAATTTAGAACTATATATTAAGAATTATAATTATCAGCTCCTATCTCACTGATGTTTGCTGTGTTTCAGATCAGTTTGGTATTAATTAGGTATTTGATGATATAAAAACAGGCTGAGACATAGTGACTGACAGCTGAGACTGACTCCTGATTGGTTAAGAGCAACTCTTTGTCTTTAGTATGAAATCTTCAAATGTCCTTTCTTTTGTAAAACACCGAGACATAAAGGTCAGACCTGGCGGCAGAACAGTTGAGGAAACTCAGAACACTGTAAGACGTGACGTCATCAGCAGTCGGAACCAGAGGAGTCTTAAAATGATAAATGACGGAGGGAATGGTTTGTGTTGCACGTGCAGCTGATGTCGTTTCTGTGGCTTTAGACTAAAGTGCCTATAAAGTGTGTTGTGTGTCTGTGTCTTTGCCTGAGTCTTGTTGAAGTGAAGGCAGTGACCTGCTGGGCTCACACGGTGCCTTCCTCCTGCGTCTGGGTGAAGCTCCGCTGGGAAGAGGTTCTACTGAGTGGGTGACGTCGATGCTCGAATCTCCTGAGCAGAGTAACTGATGTGAGGATGAGACCCGGCTGTGATCAATAAACTCTTTTGTAATGACTTGAGCCAGTGTCACATTGTTTTTGCGTCTCTGTGCCGGAGACACCTCGTGGCTGAATGTGTCCACATTGCATGTCTGTCCCTTCGTTGTGAACACAATCTCTCAGCAGCGCCTGGAGGGAGCTCGTTCAGATTCTGTACAAATGTTCATTCAGACCTGGAGAAGAACTGATCAGATTCCTGTGCTCAATGAATGTCCTTATATAGAGAATATTAAGAGTGGATATCAAGAAAGGGTTTTAAAGTTAAACGGTTGTTTTAAAATGTAACTTTATTTTCTTTAATCCTCCTTTTGGGGTTGATTTGTCCCTGATCATTTTTATTTTGAAAGGTAAACAAGCATTTCCTGTAGCGGCTTTGATTGTGAAGGGGAAGAGGATGTGTGTGTTGTCGGATCAGCTGTTAGTGTGTGTGCGAGGGGCTGAAGCTCAGTGTGTGTGTGACAGCAGCAGGATCAACACACACACACAGACACTCACAGACTCACACACACACTCCTGGAATCACCGGTAACTTCTCCCGTTAATCCGCCATCATGGACCTGGACCCGACCTTCGTTATTCCCGCCATCCTCTTCACTGTCGTGGCCATTTATTTCGCCTCGTCGTTCCTCAATAAAAAGCCCGACGCCTCCGCCGCCGCTGCCCGGAACAAGACGCCCAAAGTCGGCTACGGAGACGACGTCCCTCCGTCCAGAGCTCTGGGGCAGCCGCGCCGACCCGAGCCCGAAGTGTCCCCGCGGACTGAGCCTCCTGCCCCGGCTGAGAAGATCCAGGTCGTCCCGGTGAAGGTCAGTTTAGTTTTTATGATGTTATTGATCAGAAGCATGAATAAGTGAAAAATAACAAATCACATTAAGAAAAATGACTTAAATTGACACAGCTGTTTGAGTCAGACAAATCTAAATAAGTAATACAGAACAAAACTATGAATAAATATTGATTAATATATCATTGTACTGATATATTACCTGATCAAATTAACTGAAAAGTAATAATTTAAATCAATAAACCTTAGAGGGGTCAACTCATCAAAGAGTCTGTTAACAATCTAATAAATTGATAAAAGCTAATTCATTTCAATTAAACTTTGACATGAAATCACAGTTTTACTTCATTCAAACGTTTTTATGTACAGATGAATTTTCCATCAAGACAAAACTGTGATTTCTTGTGGAAGTTCAGTTGAAGTGGATGTTCTGTAATAACTTGAGTTCATGGTGTGGTTGGATTCCACTGATCGTTATCGCTCAGAGTTCTGGTGTCGGTGTCAGAACCGAGTTGTTGAGCAGATACAAGTTCTCTTTGTGTGTCCGTCCACACTGATGCATTCTGGGTCCGCCTGGTGTCCACACATGTCCAGCCTCTAGTCAGAACCGTGCTGGTTCACACCTGGTTCGACATCAGGTGTGAACGGCTCCTCAGAGCAGAGGAGGAGTTCTGGCTCCAGATCAAACTGAACCTGGATCAGTTAACAGCGACTTTAATGATGTTACCATGGCAACCAAATGAAGCTTTATTCAATTCCACCGTCAAACAGAAAGACACCCCCCCCCCCCCCCAACTGACAGCACCCCCACGTCAAACTGCGTCCACAGACCAATCAGAGTCAAGTACAGGTAGACTCCGCCCATGTGGCTGATGACGAGAGGACGTATCTTAGTCAGACTAAATTCTTTCGTCCCTAAATCACAATGTGAAACCAAAACTAACCGATCAGGTGAAGCTGGGCCCGACGCCCCCTGGTGTCTGGACGAAGTTAGTCCTCAGACGTGGTTGACCCTGATGTGCTGGATCTGTTTGACCTTTGTCCTCTTCGAGCTGCGTCCTTTAAAAAGACAGAGGAATGTGCTTACTGCCGCTGAACATGCGACGGATACATGGATCCTATATTTACACATGTTCCTGGTGTCACATGTCTGAAGTGGACTGTGGGGGAGGGGGTGTCCCCTCCACATGACGTTTGACAGCTGGGACACAGCGCTGGGCTGGACATGTCTCTGATTGTCCCACCGTGTCTTCAAGTCTCTGATTGTCCCACCGTGTCTTCAAGTCTCTGATTGTCCCACCATGTCTTCAAGTCTCTGATTGTCCCACCATGTCTTCATGTCTCTGATTGTCCCACCGTGTCTTCAAGTCTCTGATTGTCCCACCGTGTCTTCAAGTCCCTCTGATTGTCCCACCATGTCTTCAAGTCTCTGATTGTCCCACCATGTCTTCATGTCTCTGATTGTCCCACCGTGTCTTCAAGTCTCTGATTGTCCCACCGTGTCTCAGGACGAGTCTCTCATTGTGGAATTAGTTTTCAGTCCCCAGGTCTTTAACCGATCACTCGTCCTCTGAGCGATGGACACAGGTCTCTACATGTCCTCGTGTTAACGAGCGCCCACAGCTCCACTGCTGATCTGTTCAGGGTCCCGGAGGTTGAACCACTGACCTATGATTCCTGATGTTTTATCAGGTTTCCACAAAGTCTGGTCTCATGTTTTCGTCTCAGCGTGAATCTGAAGCTCTGACTTTGTGGATGTAATGTTCAGCCACCTGATCGGAGACCGTGTTGGTCTGTTGTCCCTTCTGGAGTCTCTGTTGTCTCTGATGTGTGAATTAGGACTGAGAGCTTGTGAGTGATGACCCGTCAACACGCTGTCCCCGGACACGGAGGTCTGAGCCAAATATAAAACAGGCCTTTCCTGCGTCTTCAGCCACACCCTCCTCCTCGTCGCTGAGGCCCGGCACGCACACCCCTCAGCTGTCGGACAGCCGCCGCACTGCATCATGGGACATTGTGACCACATAAAGGACGCCTGTGTGTTTGTGAGTGTGTGCGTCTGAAACACAGTGAGTGTTGTTGTTTAATGACTGAAGCTGTGACCCACAACAACAACGCCGCTGCTCCGACCTCTGCTGCCCCCCCGGGCTCTACATCCTTATTTCACCTCCTGGGTATTTCAAATATTAACTAAACTCTGTAAAACCTCCGTTAAAATGTAAATCAATAAACCATAATAAAGCATAAAATAACTGAAGTAGTGTAAGAAACTGAATAAATACATAGATGTACATTTTTCACCCAAATGTTGTGAGTTGGCTCATCAGCAACATTTGAAGAAGAGGAGGATTAGACTTCCTGTGAGGAAGGTTCAGTCGAGCTGCTGTGCTCCACGAGTGGGACAACGAGCTGAACCTCATGTTTCCTGCAGCGTCAGTTTCTAAGTAACTTTATTTCTGTCTAGAACAAACTGAACCAACGGCCTCGCGTTGCTCATGTGTGACCTGAAGGTGGCGCTGATGTTTCCATAAAGTTCATAATTAAATCATCAAAATGTTGTAAAAAGTTAAAGTAAAAACGTGGATGAAAGAATGTCCTGAGGTCTTAAGACGTTAATCTCACTTGGACAATCTGTTTGATCTTAACTCTTAAAGATCGAATGTCCAAACGTCCCCCGGCCGGTCCCCTGGTGTCCTCCTCACACTCACACATCAGACTCCAGTTTGGCTTTTTGACATTTATGTTGTTAGCATGTTGTCCTGTTCCTTCTTCTAGAGTTACAGTCTGGAGTCTGCTCCGCTCCGGCCGGGCGGCAGCTGTGAAGAAGAGGACACTGAAGCTGTCTCAGCGTCTCAGGACGCTTGTGGATGAATCTGTTTCAGACTCATGACGTGGACTCTGAACTGTTCTTCTCTCGTTCTCTGAACGTGACTCACGAGTCGCTGGGGCCGGTTCAGCTCCATATATGGAAACATGAGTGTGTTGGAGGCAGCTGATCTCACACCAGCGTCTTTCTCATGTTCTACATCCCAGACGTATAAACTCAGAGAGTCCTGTGGGGGGGGGGGGGGGGGAGGGGGGGGGGGGGGGGGGGGGGGGGGGGGTAGGGTTAGCTGAAGAGGAGACGAGTGTTTGATGGAAGCTCGAAGCAGAGGACTCTGGTTCTGTGATGTTGTGGTGCTGAGTCATGAAACGATGAGTCGGGTCTTTGCTGTGAGGTCATTGAGAGGAGACGCAGCAGGAAGTGACTGATGACATCATGTGGTTTCTTCCTCTGGTGTCAGGTGGAGCCAACGTGGATCCTTCACCTGAGTAAAAGTAGAAATACTCCATTACACTGATTCCTCCTCATCGCTTTGATGTCATGTGACGTCATCATTTGTGTAACAGGCTGCGATCACAGAGTGTGACCGTGGTGTGTGTGTCTGGAGAGACCAGGACTCTTGAGGAAGGACAGGTGGGGTGGACGTCTCTGAAGACACAGATGTGTGTGTGAGGCCGGCGGCAGGAGGCGAAGGCTGTTTGGCTGAAGAGGTTTTCATTTGTGTGAGTGTCGGCGGCAGGCGGCGGAGGATCCTCAACGAGATCTGCACCTGACAGCTGCCGTGTCCGAGGTCAAAGGTCAGCCTCCTGATACCACAACCTCTGTGCTGAGGGGGTTTTAGACTCATCTCACTCGTCTTTACTTTTCTGACCGAGACGTCAACGTCACATTAACGTGAAACTGAGGTTTCACAACGTTTCGCACAGACTCACAATGCACTACACAAAAAGAACACACAATCCAACAACACAACAAATAGATGATGATAAAAAACTCCAAACAGAAACTGAACATGATCTCAGTTACTCACTGTTTCAAAACCTTTTGTCTTTTCAGGTTGAACCAGAACCAGTGAAAGAACCAGAACCTGTCCCAGAATCAGAGCCTGTCCCAGAACCCGTCCCAGAATTAGTCCAAGTCCCAGAGACAGTACCAGAACCAGTTTCAGCACAAGAAGTAGCTGCTGTATCAGAAGCTGTTCCAGAGTCAGAACTTGGGCCTGAACCAGTGCCAGTACCAGAAGATGTCCCAGTACCAGTTGAAGTCCCAGCAGCAGTTGAAGTCCTAGAACCAGTTGAAGTCCCAGAACCAGTTGAAGTCCTAGAACCAGTTGAAGTCCCAGAACCAGTTGAAATCCTAGAACCAGTTGAAGTCCCAGAAGCAGTGTACGAATATGATCCAGAACCTGTGGTGGAATCTGAACCGGTACCTGAAGTGGTCCCAGTGGAGGAGGAGTCTTTACCTGAGCTGATACCTGGTCTCACAGAAGAAGTCCTGCTGACCCCTGAACTCTTGATTGAGACTGACAGAGAACCAGAACCAGAGAATGTCCTGAACAACGGTAAGTCTGCTGCATCCGGATCAGAATGAGGACCAATCAGCAGCAGAGGGTGAAACCCCAGACTGTTGATAACAGAATAGACGTAGGTCCAGAGAGGGAAGCCAGAGCAGAAGAACCTGAACCCTGTGGTCCAGAGAGGGAAGCCAGAGCAGAAGAACCTGAACCCTGTGGTCCAGAGAGGGAAGCCAGTGTAGAAGAACCTGAACCCTGTGGTCCAGAGAGTGAAGCCAGAGCAGAAGAACCTGAACCCCGTTTATCTGAGTGGATCTTTATGAACAGATCGGTTGAATTTAGACAGTGAAGAGAGAAAGCAGCTGATAGGTCACTTCCTGTAAGTCACTTCCTGTAGATCAGCTTCTAACTCACACACTTCTATCATATACAATTCTATACACTTAAAATAATCAGAAGATAAAGATCACAGGAAAAATAACGTCCGAGCGATCAGCAGGTTTATTTACATCTGATACACAAACTCTTTCTGTCAGTGTGTGAAGTGTGCTGTGTAGTGTGTGTGGTGTGCTTGTGTAGTGTGTTTGTGTAGTGTGGTTGTGTGGTGTCCTTGTGTAGTGTGGTTGTGTGGTGTGGTATGTTTGTGTAGTGTGTGTGTGTGTTTGTGTAGTATGTGTGTGTGTGGTGTGTTTGTGTGTTTGTGGTGTGTTTGTGGAGGTGGAGCTGCTATTTGTTTTAAGAGGATGATACTTAATCGTGATCAGTGAAGCTGAATGACAAACAGATTAAAGGCCAACCTCACTGTGTGTGTGTGTGTGTGTGTGTGTGTGTGTGTGTGTGTGTGTGTGTGTGTGTGTGTGTGTGTGTGTGTGTGTGTGTGTGTGTGTGTGTGTGTGTGTGTGTGTGTGTTGTTAAACAAATCCAATGCATCATGTCTACCTGACAGAAGGTGAGGCAGGAAGTAGCTGACGTGTGATTGGTTGGTTTCAGACGAGGCTGCAGCTGAAGATCAGGTCAAGTTCACTCCTGGAAAGAAACAGAGCAAGTTCGAGACCCTGATGACCAAAGAGGAGATGGAGGAGGAGCAGAGGTCAGTTCCCTCTTCATCCTCACTGCACTCACATGACCAAGAGGAGGGCCTGATGCTCGACTCACAACACGCTAACGCACAAACACTTCCTGTTTTATTCAGTGTCTCCCTCGCATGAACTTACCTTATCTGTCCGTCAGTCCATCTGTCCTTCTGTCCTTCTGTCCATCCTTCTGTCCGTATAGAATTTGCCTTTTTGCTGCTTCAGTGATGAAACAGTTTTAAAATGAATTATCAAACATCAGTCCCTTTGGTTCTGTGGGACTCACGTGATCCACTGGGCCACATGTTCAGTGTCACACGCCTGAAGGCAGCTGGTATCTGAGGGAGTTCCCAGTTCAGGTTCTGGTGGATTTGTTCCTGTGTCTTGGCGGTGAAGACGTTTATTTCTCTTCTTGTCTCTGAGTTGTGTCTCGGGATCGAATGATGTAACAGATGAATAAATATTTCCCCTCAGAGTGAGACACGTCCTCATTCCTCTCTGTAAGTCCGTCCCCCGTCTGTCCACCAGCTCCGTCCACTTGACACACAGCGAAGTATGTCGGATGTTATGAATACAAATCTTCAAGATTCACGATCACAGCTGTCAATCATCACGTCTCTGGTTTCATATCATCAAATAACGGATTCAAACCGAACTCATCAGAAACGAGAACAAACATCAGAGAGAAGAAGAAGCTGAAACGACAGAAACATCTTTACACATTTATTTAACATCCGCTTTTATATATTTTAGTTTGATCCATGTCCCATCTGTTAACATGGAGGAGGAGGGTTTTATACTGCAGCCAGCCACCAGGGGGCGATGAGGACACTTCAGCTTCACTTTGGAGGAGCTGTGTTGTCATGTGATCTAAAATCATAAAAAAATATGGGAGCAAAAAGCTAAATTTGTTGATCCTGAATTATAAAATTTAAATGTTTTCGTCTCTGATCGGATTATAAAATTATTTTCTTCTGAATTCACGAGTGAAATCTTTGAATTGTTGCTCCAGTGTTTCATATCTGACTTCCTCCACCTTTATCTTTCAGGATAGAGCTTACACCCGATTTTACTTCTCTATAATCCAACTCAGCTGAGTTAGGACGAGATGGTAAGGTGACGCTTCTCTTAAGTATAATCTGACCAGTTTCCCAGACCTCCACCCAAACCTCCACCCAAACCTCCAACCAAACCTCCACCAATCCTCCACCCAATCCTCCACCAATCCTCCACCCAAACCTCCACCCAATCCTCAACCAAACCTCCACCCAAACCTCCACCCAAACCTTCACCTGACCTGTTTCCCAAACCTCCACCCAAACCTCCACCAATCCTCCACCCAAACCTCCACCAAACCTCCACCCAAACCTCCACCAAAGCTCCACCCAAACCTTCACCTGACCTGTTTCCCAAACCTCCACCCAAACCTCCACCAAACCTCCACCCAATCCTCCATCCAATCCTTCACCCAACCTCCACCCAAACCTTCACCTGACCTGTTTCCCAAACCTCCACCAATCCTCCACCCAATCCTCCACCAAACATCCACCCAGACCGACACCAATCCTCCACCCAATCCTCCACCCAATCCTCCATCCAATCCTCCACCCAAACCTCCACAAATCCTCCATCCAATCCTCCACCCAAACCTCCACCCAACCACACCTTCACCTGACCTGTTTCCCAAACCTCCACCCAAACCTCCACCAAACCTCCACCCAATCCTCCATCCAATCCTTCACCCAACCTCCACCCAAACCTTCACCTGACCTGTTTCCCAAACCTCCACCAATCCTCCACCAAACCTCCACACGAGTTCCCCACACGAGTTCACATCTATTTAGTCGAGTGAAATGGATTCTTGATTCTGATCAATCTGTTTCTATCAGGTTCTATCTGTCAGGTATTAATTCATAATCAATACTCCTATTCAATCATCTTCCATGATTTAAAAACTGATTTAATGAACATTAACTTGTGTTTATTCATTTTGAAAAGATCCTGTGACATTGGAAAGAGAAACTTCATTATCAAACTATGGTTCAGTGTCCCCAGCTGTTACACCTCGCTGCGTCTCAGGCTCCAGATGGTGAACTCACTTGAGTGAGGTCAGAGGAGACGAGGGAGCAGGAAAGGACAGAACAAGAAGGAAACATCCACAGGGACCAGGAAAGAAAACGGTTCCATGTGAAAGAAGAGTTCTGATGTTTCAGAAACGACTTCACAAAATAGGAAATATTAAAGTAAATATTAAAGTGAGTTCATGTCACAGGAACATTAATCATCAGGGCGTCGTCGAGGAAACGTAGAGATGTTCGTCCTCCGTCAGTTTCAATGTTTTGTTGATTTTACTCTTAACTTAGTTTTTGTTCTTTTTATTATTGTTTCATTCAGATTTCTTTCTTTTGGGTTCTTTGATCTTTTTCTTCTACAAATTCTTTTTGCAGGTTTTTTAATCAAAGCTGTTAAATCATTAATATCTCGTCACATCGCTGTCGATCATATTCAAGGTTTAACAGATTGAATTCATGATTTTTTTATTAAGGTTCCGATAAGTTCACGACATCGACAGGTTCCTTCCTCCGACTTCTCGTTGAATGTTGCGTGTGCATCGCGTGTCCAGCTCCGCTGCTAACCCTGCATGCTGCGCTAACACCACAGCTAACGGTGAGTCGCTAACATCTGGAGCTCCTCACAGCCATAGATATATATATAAAGGCTAGATGTCTCGGCCAATGGAGTCGAACGTCATCACATGGCGGCCATCTTGTCCCAGTCAGCTCGCTCACCCATAACATTGTGTTGTAGAGGTACGTGGTCTGTTATACACGTCAGAGATGTAGGAATGACACTGCATACTTGTGAATAGGGTTAGGGTTATTTCCAAAAAATAGAATAATGTTCTAAAATAGGTACATTTCCCTTTACAAATATACATCAAGAATTTTTTTCTTTTCTTTTATTTAAAAAGTACACGTACCACCACAAACACAAAGTTATGGGTGGGCGAGCTGCCTGTGGCAAGATGGCCGCCATGTGCGGACGTTCGACTCAGTTGCCTGAGACATCTAGCCTTTATTTATCTATGCTCACAGCAACACACTAAATGTGTCAGTGATGCTCCACATCGCCCCCAAGGGACTTTCAGTAGTAGTAACACTGAAAGTAAAATTTAAAATAATTTTGACTTATTAATATTATATTGTATCAAGCCGCAGATAAGTAACATTTCCAATAAATAAAGTACAGAGCCAAATTTATTTGAAAAAAGGTAAGTGGTAGATTAAATTGTAAAATAAAAACTGGAGCATTAATAATAAAAACCTGTTATTGATCAACTGATCCAACTTTATCAAGGTCAGTTTTTTCTTTTTGCTTATCCAGACTTTTTATTCAATAAAACTTTGAATTAACTTCGATGAGACGTTTCAGAGTGAAACTAAACTCAAGAATCAGCTGTTTCTCATCTAAACTGTTTTAAAGATACAAATACTCAATGTTATATTTATAGATTTACTCATTTGATCTTTTCTTGTCAGAGCTCCTGAACAATGATCCACACAAGCTCTGTCTGTTTGTGATGAAGAGGAGGAGGAACAGATCGTGAGGAAGAGGAGAAGTTTGAAGGAAATTAAAAATCAGCTTTTCTTTACTCTTGGTTCATTTGCTTTGTTTCCTCTTTGGCTCCAGAGTTTCAAGAGAAAAAGTCATTAGCGTCAGAAATTTGCTCTTTTTTTTTAACTTTCTTTGTGTTAAAATATTTTTCTGTCAAACCCTGAAACTAAGAGTAGTGTTAACAGAAACTTGTGTGTGTGTAGTTGTGTTAAAGTGTAGAAGAATGATTGTGCTGTGATTTGATTCAAACTATTAAACTGTTGTGCCGAGTTCCAACTCAGTGTGTGACTGAGTTCTCCTGAGTTTGGTTTAAACCTGAAATAAAAGTGTGAAATGTGCACGTGTCTGTTGTCGTGTTTGATTTTGAGTCTTCACTATATTCGGGATCATAAAATTATTATTAGTTGTTCAAATCTGAAATTTGATTGTTCTCATCATTTACATAAAGAACCTCATACAGTTTACAAATGAAAACATTATAATCGAGTTGTTCCAGCTGCGTTCAGACTCGCGGCTCTTCTTCATGTGTGTTATTAATGTCAAATGTTTTTCATGTTCTAAAGCTCAGACTCATGTTCCTGGTAGTGTCCTTCGCTGCAGCTCCTCTTTCAGCCGCTGTCTCAAACTCCTTTAAGAAGCCCCTCCCTCCTGATGAAGCCTCTGATTGGTCAGCTGCTCCTCACTGTTGTGATAAGACCTTCGCTCTCAATTTGCTTGGCTTTGCTAGGGGGCGTGTCCGAACCAGCCAATCAGCGCCTCTCCATGAAAAATGTTTCATATTCGTTCTCATTTAGTTTCCTGGATATTTTGTTAATTTGTCTTCGTGCTGAATTAAAACGGATCAAAAAAGGAAAATAACAAAGAAACGTAAGTTCTCCGACACAGAACCCACGAGGTCGCAGACGGGGATTCATCGGATCTTTTCTTCGTTAGACACGACGTCCTGCCGCCATCATTCTGAACGCTTTCCGACAGCAGCACATTCACATTGTGTGTGTGTGTGCGTGTGTGTGTGTGCGTGTGTGTGTGTGGACTTATTTCCCAGGGTGCAACAGGAGCAGCTGGCAGCCATCTTCCTGCTGCTGAGGGAGAACCAGGAGGCGCTGGGCGAGGTGACGGAGGGCGACATGGAGGAGCAGCTGAAGCTCTACTCGCTCTGAGACAATAGCAAACCTCCACACAACCCAATGTAAAATATCGGAATTGAAACCTGAGGCGCTGATTTATTATCGGATTATATTAATTTATTTTATCTGAATCTGTAAAGGAACGAACGTATCGTGTGTGTGGAGTAAAAATATTAAGCAGCACAACATGTAAATACTCACATGAAGTACAAGTACCTCAGACATTTGTTTTTTGTCGCTGAAAAAACAAATGTCAAAGTTTGAATTGAATTTATTGAGAATGTCTTTATGCTAAGCTAAGCTAAGAGGAATGATTATTTGACTTTCTGATGTTAAAATAAATCTGAACTCTGTAGCTACACTGTAAAATAATCTCAGTCACATTTATTCATCGGACTGAACTCGATGACACGTCTGTTTTACAGCTTGTTTAGCTTTAAATGACAACATAAACAAACAAACAACAGTAACATGGTCCAAAGATTATGTTTCATTAAATGTTGATTTTCTTTGGTCACATATGTTGATCTTTGTTTTTGACTTAATTCACATATAACTTGAAAAAAACTTTTTCCAGGAATATACGGTTTTATTTCTCCTAAAATAATTCAATCTTTGTTTGAGCTTTTTTGTAATGATATTATGATGTATATAAACTAATATTCATTCTCTTCATGTCAAAATATTTATATTTTAACTTTCCTGAATAAAATTATCAAAAACTTCTCTTGACTATCAGAACTTAAAAATTCCTCATCTCTCAAATTATTGCAAGTATTTTCTCAGTATTAATGAATATTAAGACGTTTCCTTTGTTAGGACCTTTTTCTGAGAATATTATAACTTTACTATTTTCTGTCTAAGAGATAAAGAATTTTCTAGCTTGTAGAGGCGACTGTTACTGCTGCATTCTGGGTAACGTAGTGTCCAAGTGGTCCCGACAGTTCTTGGGGATCGTGTCGTCCGTCACTGACGATCAACGACGTCGTGATCTTTTTTAACGTATACAATTCAACCAACTATATTTATTGAGTTTTATTTCAGATTTTTTCTGAAATAACTTCTTTCTTGATAATAAAAATATGTTAGAACACTAAATGCTGTGGATTTATTCTGAAGACATAAGGAAAAACTCTTGATTCAGTAAAACGATGCTAAATGTTTGTGTTAATTGTTGATATGTAAAATTCAAACTGACATTTAGTCTCATCTAGAGGTAAGTTGAGTATTTCTACCTACTGAATGGATTTAAAGATTCTTAATGTCAGACGATTCAAACACTAATGGAAAAGGACTATTATTAAATATAATTATTCAAGTTCATCACGACAATAAAGTGCAGCTTTAAACATCAGAACGTATAAAGTTTCATTTTTTACAGTGAATAATGAATTAAAAAATGAATTCTCAGACTCTGACCCAGACGCTTTTATTATTATTATTTCTTCAGTTTTTAAGTTTCTGTGATGATGAATATTTTCAGTTGTTGATGAAGATGAAATGTTAGGATTCAAATATTTTATAATTATTTAATGTCCACTTGTTTATAACGAACAGAAAATTAGAACATGGATGAAACAGGTGAGGCATCATGATTGACAGCCAACACTGTTTTCGTTTCTGGAGTAAAGACGTCATCTTTATTACAGTGTCTGATTGTTTGATCGCCACCAGGGGGCGATCCAGATGTCTTCCCTGTAGGAGCCATCATGTGAAGCGTCTTTGTTTATTTCTCTGTTTTGTGTTTTAAAGGATCCAGTTTATTCACAGTTTAAATCAGTTGTTTTCATTTTATTAAACTTTCTGATTTTAAACGTAATTTGTATTGCAACACTGCTGCATGTGTATGTGTGTGCGCTTGCGTGTGCATGTGGTTGTGTGTGTGTTTGTGTTGTCATGTCAGTGAGCAGACAGCAGGTGGCAGCATTGATCAGATGAACAGAATGTTCACAACAAACTGAGTTTTTAACTTTTTTCTTTGCGGTTTAAAATGATTTTTGTTGATAAACAGAAACATTTTCATCCTTTAAAACAGGAAATTTAAAACAAATGTTTTACATGTTAAATCAAGGATAAAATATTTTCCCCAATAAATCCGGTTCCCCCTCTTCGGATACTCTACTTCTACTACAACAATACTACCTCTATTTCCTCAATTGATAATACTTATAATAAAATTAACGATACAAATATTTTTATTATAACAATATTTGTATTATTATTTCTTAATAAGCTAAAACATTATTGAAAAAAATGTAAAAGTGATGGAACTAACTTGGAGAAAGAAGAAGAGTCATCATCGTGTTCAGTGAATTAAAATTTAATATAATTTAAATCAAAGGTCGAATATCTGGATTCTCTGAGAATATCTAAACTATGATCAAAGAAAAAAGAGCGAGAAGATCACCGGAAATGGGGGCGTTGACTCTTCAAGATAAAAGCAGCCAACATTATATGTTAGTGTTCTTCTGAGAGAATTATGGTGAAGAGTTTTTGTGCGAGGAACCATCCAATATAAACTCATGGAAATAACCACAGCATCACATTCTAATGAATCTAAACTATTCAAAAA
Organism: Platichthys stellatus; assembly: GCA_016801935.1. NCBI lineage: Eukaryota > Metazoa > Chordata > Actinopteri > Pleuronectiformes > Pleuronectidae > Platichthys > Platichthys stellatus. Next base: position 482,918 of record CM028862.1, read on the forward strand.
TACAAAGAGCAAAGTATTAAAGCAACTTGTCTTTTTCAGTTGTGAGGTTTAAAAACTACAACTGGTTATAAAATGAGTCCAGTGGAGTAGACAAGTTGTTTATTAAATATTTGGAGTAAGGCTACATCACATGAATAAATTAAATGTATTAAAAACTCAAAACTTAACCTAATTATTTATTCCAGCAAGTCAAGAATAATTAAATAAGAGGATGATGGTTTATTTTGTTGTTTTCATAGATATTGATTCTGTTTGACTGATAATTCCTTTGATTAAATAAATAAAATATACATGAAAACAAAATACAATATTGAAAAGGTTAGCACAGCTAGCAATGTAAAAATGAAGGTAAACAATCAGAAACTTAATGAAATGACTCAAATCAAAAGTCAGAACAGGAAAAACATTTAAACACGTGAAGAGGATTCTGACTTATTTGATTGAAAGAGTTTTATGTTGAAAGTGCCAGCCGGATGTGTGTTGTGTTCACGGCGCCTCGACGCTCCGGACACTCGCAGACTCCGCTCGGGAGAAAGTGGACGAAGCTTCGGAGCGAAGCGGAAAGTGCGGAACTCAGAACTTGCGTCACGTGTCAACGCGTCTTTCCTCCCGAGTCTCGATCGAGATCCTGGAAAAGTTTGTGGAATAAAAACCAAAGAATCCGAGTTGGTCCCCGAGGCTCCGCTCACACTGAAGCCGGGTTCCGGTCACTGAGGGCGGCTGGAGCGAGTGTGACAGGCCGGAGAGGAGGTGGGTCTCAACGAACTAACTAACCGTCTAACAAGGTTAGTTCCACTAACCTGTGTCCACGAGCCGGAGAGGAGGTGACCGGGTCCGAACTCAACTAACTAACCGACTAACCAGGTTAGTTCCACTAACCCGTGTCCACAGGTTCGTCTCCACGTTAACCAGGTCCAGTTGTAGCTTAGCCGTTTCCTGACACACTAACCTACACACTGACTAACTCAATACACTACACACTAACTAACACTCTAACCTGCACACTAACCTACACACTGACTAACTCAATACACTACACACTAACTAACACTCTAACCTGCACACTAACCTACACACTGACTAACTCAATACACTACACACAATACACTACACACTAACTAACACTCTAACCTACACACTAAACTATACACTAACCTACACACTGACTAGCACACTGAACTACACACTGACTAACACTCTAACCTGCACACTAACCTACACACTGACTAACTCAATACACTACACAATAACTAACACACTAACCTACACACTAAACTATACACTAACCTACACACTGACTAACACACTAGGCAGCTCAGTGATGGAGCTCATTGATGGAGGTAGCTCAGAGATGGAGTCAGCTCAGTGATGGAGGCAGCTCAGTGATGGAGTCAGCTCAGTGATGGAGCTCATTGATGGAGGCAGCTCAGAGATGGAGTCAGCTCAGTGATGGAGTCAGCTCAGTGATGGAGTCAGCTCAGTGATGGAGGCAGCTCATTGATGTAGCTCATTGATGGAGCTCAGTAATGGAGGCAGCTCAGTGATGGAGGCAGCTCAGTGATGGAGTCAGCTCAGTGATGGAGGCAGCTCAGTGATGGAGCTCATTGATGGAGGCAGCTCAGAGATGGAGGCAGCTCAGTGATGGAGGCAGCTCAGTGATGGAGGCAGCTCAGTGATGGAGCTCATTGATGGAGCTCAGTAATGGAGGCAGCTCAGTGATGGAGGCAGCTCAGTGATGGAGCTCAATGATGGAGCTCATTGATGGAGCTCAGTAATGGAGGCAGCTCAGTGATGGAGGCAGCTCAGTGATGGAGCTCAATGATGGAGCTTAGTCAGTGGGCAGGTTAGTGTATAGTTTAGTGTGTAGGTCACAGGTGATGACCTGTGGTTTAACTGGTTTACCTGTGATGACCTGTGGTTTAACTGGTTTACAGGTGATGACCTGTGGTTTAACTGGTTTACCAGTGATGACCTGTGGTTTAACTGGTTTACCTGTGATGACCTGGGTGAGGATGAGGAGTTGTTCAGTGGGATGTGATGAAGAGCTTCTCTTCTCCTGTGGTTATCACTCTGACAGATGAACTGATTGTTTTTCTTGTTTCTTCTCCCTCTCAGTCCCGAGCACACCCCCCCCCCGATGCCC
>CM028862.1:491682-506137 GCA_016801935.1 Platichthys stellatus
GGAGGGTAATGTTGTGTTGACGGAGGCTCTCGAGGCGTGGAGCAACTCAGGAACAAAGCCAGGACTCAGAGCCGGGCCCCTTCTACACTTCCTTTCCCAACGTTATTGTTCCACAGAGCGAGAGGCAGAACACACCCTTCCCCCCCGAGGGAGAGGACACACTCACTGAGTGACAGGCGGATCTGGAGTGATGCGGTGGAACTTACCAGCCTCCTCTCATCGTCTGAGCTTCTCTCTCCCTCGTTTATTCTCCGATGGATCTTCACGCTCCAGTTTTCAGCTTCACAAACACTCAGCTTCAGTGTTGGTCCTCGCAGGAGCCAGTGGCCGACAGTCACGGAGACAAGATGAGGAACAAATCAGAAATAAAGACTGAAAGTTACAGTGCAGTGTTAGAGATGCGTCATAATGGGATAGAATAACAAAGTAAACCACAGTGCTGCTCTATGTTGGAACTGTTGGGTAACTCTATACATTTTAAAGTCTAGCTGTCAATCACACTGTGGTATGCCCCCCCCCCCCCCCCCCAACACATCCAGTGCTTTATGGTCTGTTTGACTCTAAATGATCATAATTCACTAAATGATCATCAGCTGTTTGAAGAAGACTTGAAACTTGAGACTGAGACAGAAACTCCTGAATGTTACTGACGTGATAAAGTGAGAAGTCACTTTCTATAGAAACTACCAGAGGAGTCGCCCCCTGCTGGTCAATACACAGAAGACAGGTTTCAGGTTTTTCTGCAATGGCTTCACTTTCTGGACGAGCTTCTAAATCTGTGATTAGAATGAATCAGTGCTTCATAAACCATCACGTTTTTTCACCAGGAAGTCAGATCTGAAAGCTGGTCTGATCCACTTCCTGCATCTTAACGAGGACTAGGTCATTAATGCTCAGATCTTATTTTAAAAGTCACCTGCAAACACACAATTATATTCACATGGACACAAATCCTGTAGATCAATGCTACGAAACCTCTGAATCCCTCCTCGTCCACATCCTCACCCTCCTGTCAACCTGAACCTCCATCTTCTCCTCACAGCCCAGAGCTCCACAGGAATGTAAACAACGAGTCTGTCGGCCATCGCCATCTGAAGCCGACCTCTTTTAATGGCCCCTACAGTTTAAGAGGTGAAGAGGAGAGAGAGTCGAGGCCCTGCTCTGTCCCACTGCTCTGGAGGAGGAGGTGCACTGCAGCATGACAACACAGCAGCTCCAACACACTGACCACAGGAGACAACAACAACATCGTCTGAACCAACACAACAAATCTGTTCAATCCGTGTCCTGGTAACAGGGTCTGGTTTCAGTGGGGGAAAGAAAAGATTCACTTTCTTTAGATGTTTATCAAGATTTCTGTAAGAGGATCTTGTTTTTGATTTATCATTTAGTCAAACGACGGGAGCAGAAGCAGAGGATCACAGGATATCTGGAGCAGCTTTTGTCTCTGTGATGTTCATCTGTGTCCAGACTCTGAGTCTGAGCTCGAGGACAAACCTCCGCCATGTCCTGGACCCTCCAGAGGACAGATAAGATACAAGAAGAGCTCATCCTCACATCCTGTCCTCATTCAGTCAGCAGATAAGAGACAGACGTGTCCCGCTGCTGCGTTGGACAAACAGAGTTTCCTGTGTTCCTGTGCCAGAGAGGAGAGCTGCTGAGTGGTGCCCATGTTTCCCTCCGAGACCTCGGGTCTTCAAACATACCCACAATCTCAAAGTGACACTATCACTGAAGGACAGAGAGACGCAGCTGAACCTTCTGTTCTTTATATTTAGTTATTTTAATGACATTAATCATTTATTTCTTTATTATTCTTCCATTCATTGTTGTGACACAGTGAGGCTGTTTCAGCCGTGCTGCGGAGGATCTCTGGAGAATTGAGACTTTCTCCTGAGTTCTCATGTCACACATGAAGCAGCAGGTTCTCTGCAGGAGTCCTGTGATTGGCTGAGCTGCAGGAAGTGACGTATTCATTTAGCTGTGGAGATCACAGGATTGCGTTTACATCACATCAGCACTGGCATCAGCTGTTATCACCACAAACTCATGACGTCATCTGTGTCTCGTGAATCGCTCCTCTTCTAACCAGAGATGGGGGGGGGGGGGGGGGGTTAGGGGATTAGCAACACTGATCTTCTCCTCTGATCAGGCTACGTATGATGAGAGTTTATAAAAGTCTGGTTTCATGTTAAGCAGGTGAAACTCTAGTGATGCAGGGGGACGTTTGGCTCCTGCAGCATCACGTGAGGCCTCCTCGTTCAGCAGGAGCTTCTCTTCTTCAGCAGCTGCGCTCGGTGTGTTTATATTTAGAGGACGAGCTGCGATGTGGAGCTGTTGAGCGGTCGGAGCTCAGCTGTGTTTCGGGGATCGGTTTGTGACTGGAGTCGGTTGCAGTGGGTTGGAGCTCGGCCAGCGCTCTTGAACTGGTGCTCGGCCTCTTGGCTCCACCCCAACCAGCAGAGAGAGCTGTTTGTTTCTCGTCCTGACTGCAGCCGCTAGAGTCCTGAGAAACAAAGAGATGTGTGAGGCCTGCGGACGTGTAATCACAGTTTGATTCTGGCAGCGCTCGTCTAATTTTAGTCGTTCTTTTTTACGACAGACTTTCTCTGAGGCCTGATCCCAGAGAGACTTCTGCTCCTGCAGGAGAAAACCTCCTCCTGCTGCATTCCTGTGGCAGGAGATCTGCAGGACGTTAGACTTTCAGCTGAAGCTGAACTCTTTAAAAGAGTCGCTGCAGAGGGCCGGGTGCTGCTCTGCCTCTGGCCTCCGCCTCGCTCCATAAACAGCAGTAAAAATAACCTGAACAAATGTGCAGCAGATGATGATGAGGAGAAAGATGAAGATGGCCTCATGAGGTCAGCTGGACATTCAGCATGGACTGCTGATTTCCCTGTCAGTCAACCAGAGAGGGTTTGATATGAATCAGGTTTTACACAAACTCACTTTGATGTTTAACTCAATTGAACTAAAACCATCAAAATACAATGAGTCAAGTCTCTGCTGCTGTTTGACTGTGACCCCCAACGACCTCCAGCCTCCAAGTCCTCAAATGAACAGCCAACCCGTTTGAGTCCGTGGACCTGGTCTCTGGACGTGGACCTGGTCTCTGGACGGGCGCCTGGTCTCTGGACGTGGATCTGGTCTCTGGACGTGGACCTGGTCTCTGGACGGGCGCCTGGTCTCTGGACGGGCACCTGGTCTATTGACGTGGACCTGGTCTCTGGACGGGCACCTGGTCTCTGGACGGGCACCTGGTCTCTGGACGTGGACCTGGTTTCTGGACGGCACCTGGTCTCTGGACGTGGACCTGGTCTCTGGATGTAGATCTATGCTGTGAAACTGGTCTCTGGACGTGGATCTGGTCTCTGGACGTGGACCTGGTCTCTGGACGTGGACCTGGTCTCTGGACGGGCACCTGATCTCTGGACGAGGACCTGGTCTCTGGATGTAGATCTATGCTGTGAAACTGGTCTCTGGACGTGGACCTGGTCTCTGGATGTAGATCTATTCTATGAATCTGGTCTGTGGACTTGTTGTCTGACTCTTCTGAACGTTATGAGGAGACAGACTTGGAGACAGAGTTCTTGTGGCTCCTGTTCCTTCTCTCTTCCATGTCTCGCTTCATGTGCTGATTTATTCCTATGAATTCTAAAATCCAGGTCATTATCAAAGCAGCTGCCGTCCCCTCAGGGGAAGCCTGCTGCTTTTCCCCGGGACCTGAAACACTTCAAACGCTCTGTAGTTTGTGGTGTTGATGGTGGAGGTTTGTTTTGGAGCTGTGGGGGTGTGGGGCTGTTACAGACGACATACAGACAGTACAGACTTGTGTGTCTGTGCTGGTCTCAAGGTCCACGGTCACCCGACCCTGCAAAGCTCCCTGCTGACTGACCTTTGACCTCCCATTTATTTACCGTCTAGTTTGATTTTGTTTTTGTTTGGTCCATGTCCCATCTGCTAACATGGAGGAGGCAGGGTTAGCTCCATCTATTGCTGCCAGTCAACAGGGGGCGGAGCTGAGATGTGCAGTGATTCAGAAGCAGATTCCTGAGTGTGATCCGACTCAGACCGGGGACCACTGGATCAGAACCCGGCCTGTCAGACACTCTGCAGCTCACAGCCCTGATGCCACAGCTCCCAGAGAGGGACACTCACACTGAGGCTGCAGGGGGGGGGGGGCTGCTGGACGTCCCTGCTGATGAGGTCAGAATCTTTTAACTCTGAAGAAGAAGAAGATGAAGAAGCAGAAGAAGAAGAAGCAGAAGCAGGGAGTCTTTGTTTGGCAGCAGATCAAAGAGCTGCTGAGTTTGACTCCTCAGGGTCCTGGTGGTGAAGGATCCTCTGACCCGGCCCAGGAAGTCAACCCAGGGTCAGAGGCTAAGGAGGCTCCCTCAGGACGTCCCACAGAGGAGAACCTCTGATCATGTGTGTCCATCCGTTGAGTCCAGTCTTAGCAGGACAGGTCCACAGATCACCGTCCTGACACTGAGGCTACATCTTCCTGTTAATGTGTCAGTGCTGACGTCCCCACGGATCTGGAGTTTTCCAAACCATCACACAGACTTGAATAATCATGAGTCATATAATAAACAATATGATGATCATGTTCTTAACTCTGTTGTTTTGTGTTTCAGAGCTGCTGGGCTCCACCAAGAGACTGAATGTGAACTACCAGGACTCCGACGGGTGAGTGACGAGTCAGCCCAGTGCTGTGTGTGTCCTTAGACTGCTCCCACTGCTCCCACTGCTCCCACTGCTCCCACTGCTTCCACTGCTCCCACTGCTCCCACTGCTCCCACTGACTCCTCTGCCCCCACTGCTCCCACTGCTCCCACTGCTTCCACTGCTCCCACTGACTCCTCTGCCTCCACTGCTCCCACTGCTCCCACTGCACCCACTGCTCCCACTGCTCCCTCTGCACCCACTGCACCCACTGCACCCACTGCTCCCACTGCTTCCACTGCTCCCACTGACTCCTCTGCCCCCACTGCTCCCACTGCACCCACTGCTCCCACTGCTCCCACTGCTCCCACTGCTTCCACTGCTCCCACTGCACCCACTGCTCACACTGACTCCTCTGCCCCCACTGCTCCCACTGCACCCACTGCTCCCACTGCTCCCACTGCTCCCACTGCTTCCACTGCTCCCACTGCCCCCACTGCTCCCACTGCTTCCACTGCTCCCACTGCACCCACTGCTTCCACTCTGCAATAAATGACTTGCTAGGTTCTGTTCCCATGAGTCAGCGGAATTCGGGACCCGTTCACACCTTGTTTGTTTCAGACCTGAACCTAAATATCAGGTGTGAAAGGTTCCTCAGGCCAAACCAGACCTACCCCCCCACCAATCTGACAACATGCCCATGTCCGACCCCGTCTTCAAACCAATCAGAGTCAAGTATAGGTAGACCCCGCCCACGTAGGTGATGACGACAGGACGGACGTTTGTCAGTCAAAATTCTTTAGTCAAAGTGAAAACAGATCAAATGAAACATGGAACAAACAGAAGCTTGTTCAGACGCTCAGATCAGAGGACGCCCCCTGGTGTTTGTCAGCCCCCCCCCTCCCCGTTACCTCGTCAGTCTGTAAAAAGCTGACTGGTTAAATTTCCCCCTCGGAGCTTGTTAGCCCAGAAGAACCAGAAGATGAAGGAAGTGAAGTCTCTCCTCATTAATATTTCTCTTTGTTAAAAGTTTTCATTCTAACTTCTCCCTGATCCTCCCTCTGAGTCGACGTGTCCCGTTACAACTCGTCTCCAGCTGTCTGTTTGTCTCTGAGCTTCTTTAATTCACTGACAGAGAACAAGCAACAACTAAACATCATTTAAGTTTCACAATTGTGTCGTGACAAAACCTCAAAGAGAGGACGAGCGGAGGACATTTGACCACCAGGTCCATCCTGAGACGTGTTGGACTCCTCTGTCAGAGGAGTGGTCCAACCAATGAGAGAGTGTTTACAAAAAGCCTGGAGGACTTGATACATTAGAACCTCCCACGAGGGAGGAGAGACGATTAGACCCACTGATCCGAGAAAGAAGAAGATGAAGACGTCCACTTGGAAACACGAGGAGGTTCTTCTGGTGATGAGGGCCGACGCCGGTGTGGACGAGATGTAAACAACAACACTGATCTGTCCACAGAAGAGTTCATACGTCATGTCCCGCCTCCTGCTGCTCTACAGGCTCCGCCCCTCGCCTGGATGTTCCCACATGTTCCTGTTTGAAGGAGTCGGACCGACAACCTGCTGCTGCTTCACAGGAGAAACACAACTCATATTTCATGTTAGAAAACATCTGATGCGTCGTTCAGATCTTCATCAGCTTCAGATTGAAACCTTTGTGACTAGAAGAGTGAGTCTGATCTGCTGGGTGCTCTCCACTTGATTTGATCATGTGATCATTCAATTCTCTGGAGGATCTGAGACTTTTGTCGAGCAGCTTGTTGAAGACACAGTTATACTCTGAACAAGTGAATAAATAAAACTGTAACACTGAGGCCAGATTCAGAGAAGAAGAACAGAGCCGGGGGGGATGTTTAATGAGAGAGAGAAGCATCCAGCTGACATACTTTCCTCCGGCTCAGAGAGTTTTCATCACTGATCCTCCGCTGCAGATGAATGACACCCTGGCTGAGGATCTCCCTCTTTCAGGTGCAGCCTGTTATCTATTACTCACGTCGAGATCACAGTGAAAGTTCGGTTCATGCTAAGACGCATCAGAGCGGTGCCGGCAGGAGGAGGACCAACCAGTGTCATTAAGGGCGTGTTGGTGTTTGTGCAGACCGGTCATTCATCACTGAGAATATTTGTCTTATCGCCATGCATGCTGATGTGTGTGTGAGAAACAAACACACACTGAGAATTCAGGAGGTTCCTTTCTGCGTCCCCATTAGACACATTAGTGTGTGCGTCTCCAGCGGCCTCTTGGCTCCGCGTCTCGATGTGTTTCCATGGAGAGCAGAGCTGGAACTGGTCCCTGTGAATCGCTGTGGTGGTTGGAGCTCCAGCCTTTGTGTCCGGCTGGAGATCCGAGCTGCCAGCAGCCGTCACTCAGAGGAGGGAAGAGGAGCCGGGGTCCGCCACAGAAACACCTTCCTAACAGAATCCATGAATCCATTAACCTTTCCTCAGGTTAAACTTTACTCTGAGCATGAACACGATTCAACCAGACAAATATTTATACGTCATACTGGTGTGAAAGAAACTGACAGTTTGTGTCCTCGTACACAAAAACCAATAAACCCAACATCGGGACTATTTCCCAGTCTGAGGCAGAGAGCACTGATCCGTGTGGGATTAAATTCACCATGTTCCGACCTGCTGTCTAAGATCTTCCTGTGAGTCAGCAAATCACTCGCCTGGAGAAGAGCTGAGGCTGGAGCTCTCTCCATCTTCAGTCTGGACTCAGAGTTTATCCTCTTTCAGGGTTTATATAGATGAAGTCTAGTCTCTATGTTATAGAGAAGTTCAGTCTGTCTCTGTTAATGAACTTTAGTGTAATTAACAAGGTCCTTGATGTTTAGTCCCCTCAGCTCCACCTGATCCTCAGTATCTGGACTTTGTGTAAGAGGCCAAGTGTTTGTGAAGAAAGAACCAAACTGTCTCTGGAGTGGAGGAGGACATTTTTAGTCGAGCTCTGTGATAGGTTGGGTCCCTGCAAGAATGTGACACTATCAGTAGGAATGACATGTGTCACTGGGGGGGGGGCATTTGTTGCACTGTGTAGGGGGTTGAGGGAAGGTGGAGGGAGGTCAGGGTCTCTGTTGAGAGGGTCACAGCTCTCTCTCTTCTTTGGGGGGGGGAGGCCTGGTCTCATCCATAGACTTTAAATAAAGATGGCCGACATCACAGCTCCCAGGAGCCGACAGCTGATGGAAACACACCTGGATGTTAAATAAATCCAGCTAGTTATTACCAGTGGACCTTTAATGTCCCCTGAAGACATGTCCTCTGCTGGATCGTCCCTCAGACTCTGTCCTGCCTCAGGAGAAGCTGAGTAAAACAGATTATTCTGCTCAAACGCATGGAAACAATAACACGCCTGTTGTAAGGAGAACAGAGTTCAAAGGTGAAACATAAATACTCAAGTAACGAGCAGATTCCTGAAAATGTACAGTAACTAAGTATTTGTACTTTAAACTGTGGTTTAAAAGAGAATTCACGTTTCCTACGGCTGAAGCCTGTGAACAAGACAATGTGATAAAACATCAGATTGAACCTGAAACTGTTCAAGTCTCCATTAGTAGAAACCTTCAGTCCAGTCAAAACAAATGTGTCTCCAAGCTAAAAGCCTTGACTCCTCCTCCTCCTCCTCCTCCTCCTCCTGAGTCTCTTCTCCTGTTCACACTAGTTATCTCACTACTACGACTCCACCATCGAGTCCAGCTGCTGTCTTTTCTCTGTCCTGCTCTTTGTGACCTGTCTCAGGAATCATCCATTACTGCTGGAGCCGCCCTGAGCGCTGCCCCCCCCCCCCCCCCGTGCCCACATGAATGCCATCGCTCACGTTACGCAACAGAGAGAAAGGAGGCCCAGCACCCCCCCCTCTCCTCCTCTCTTTATTCATTTCTTCTTCCTCTAATGTCTCTGCCTGGTTTGTTACTTACAGACCTCCTCGTGTCGCCTGTGGCTTTATGTCCTCTCCTGTCTTCACATGTGGGGGGTGATGGTGGATGTGAACACTGTGGAGCTTGTTCTCAGTTTAATATGAAGCAGGAGCAGGAAATCAAATAAATTGTCTATAAAAGAGTCGGAGCTGCAGCTAATTATCCTGGTTTGTGTGAGTTGTGGAGGTTGAGTGTGTTTGAGCTGCTGTGAGCAGGAGGGAGAGTCCGATGATGAGTCACCTCGACCTGCAGATACAAGTTAACTATGACTCATGGAAAACTACTACGACTCGTGCATGCTGCTGACCCAGGATCAGCTGGTTCCTGCAGAGTTCTGCCTGCACGGGACGGTAAAATCTTTATGTGTGTTTTTAACACCCGCCCTGACATGTCATGACTCACAAATCAGAAACCAAACAAACACAACAACTGAAACCTGCTGCAGGAAACACAACAAACGTGTAACCAACACTCAGCAGCATATAAAGTTACTATTGTAAAAAGGAGAAGATCATTGACCGTTCGTCTGTCAGCAGATCGCCTCTCGTCTCTTGCTGTGTTTGAATCCCTCCTCTGCTGCGCTCACTGCTCTCACTCCTTCATTGTTCTCCTTTAAACACACAACATGTGATCTTCTGCCACTAGGGGGCACTCTGGAGTTTTCACACTGAAACGAGGCGAGCAGAGTTTCTGTTTTCAAGGCAGGAGACATTCTGAGTCGTGTGGACGTTTGAGTTTGAATGTAGCCTCATGGTCTCCCTCTCTCTCCCTCTCCCTCCCTCTCTCTCTCCCTCCCTCTCCCTCCCTCTCTCTCTCCCTCCCTCTCCCTCCCTCTCTCTCTCCCTCTCCCTCTCTCCCCCTCACCCTCCCCCTCCCCCCCCCTCTCCCCCTCTTCTCTCTCCCTCTCTCTCCCTCTCTCTCCCTCCCTCTCTCTCTTCCGTCTCTCAGGTTTTCCGCCCTGCACCACGCTGCTCTCACTGGGACGTCCGTCCTGCTGTCTGCTCTGCTGGAGGCGCAGGCCAGCGTGGACGTCAAGGACAGCAACGGTTAGACACACACACACACTAACACACACTGACAGCTGTATGTGTGTAACAGTTTTTATACAAACATGTAGCACACAGAGTTCTTCACGTGTCAGAATTCAGATAGATTAAAACTCAATGGTATCAAATAAACAACATGGATGAAATAAAACCCGTTAGAAGAATGATAATAGTAAGAATACAAATAATAAATATGTGTCTGAATGTTTGAGATTAATAATGAAGTGTGTCTTTGTGATATAACTGTTCTAACACCTCAGCTGATTCACATTTAAAACGACTGTGGATTTCCTCATGAGGCTGAAAACCACAAAGAGCATCCGTGTGTTTTACACTGTGAGTGAATCTAGCTTGTTTAGAGGAAGTTGTGTTGAAGTGTGTGTTGTTCGGGGCAGGCATGCGTCCGCTGCACTACGCAGCGTGGCAGGGGAAAGCCGAGTCCGTCCTGATGCTGCTTCGCTCCGGAGCCTCGGTCAACGGCGTCTCCCTGGACGGACACATCCCGCTGCACCTGGCTGCTCAGTACGGACACGATGAAGTGGTGAGTCCCTCATCACGCTTTCACCCATCGGATCACTGTCATTGTTCTGCTGCTGATTTCACACATGTGACGTTAAGAGGAGAGAAAACCGATTCAGGTTCACTGGACGTCACTCCATCACGTCTGCTCCGAGGACACAGGACAAACTGTGCTCTGGTGACAGGATGAACCTCAGCTCCTGAGATCTGCTTCCCTGTCTTCACTCAGTCAAACAACCGTCTCTTGTCATTTGTCCACGTTTCCATGAAAATACAAAATACACCTCAGGTTCCAAAAGGTAAATATCAACACAAGGCAACAAAGTAAAGAAAAGTAAAGAAACAAACAGAGGAAGTAAAGTTTAGATACAACTCGGAGACAATAAACTGTAAGTCCCCTGGAAGTCCTCTGCTGTAAGTGCATCATTGTAGCCTCCACTGTGTGAACCTGACCAGGCTTTAGCTAGAGTTTTATTTTGGTGAAGGGGTCGCAGGAAGTCACATCGGACAAGGAGGATGTGGTTGTGTTTGTGGGATTGAGTTGTGTAGCACTGGAGGGAGGTGTTGAGTGGATTTGCTGTGATCAGATTTTGGGGTGATTATGAGTGACCTGTTTAAGTGTGTGTGTCTGTGTGATGTGGTGAAGTGAACACTGGTCTTTGTGTTAATCCTGAGATCAGATCTCACCATGAGTCCTTTAGTCCAGGATTAGGACCAATGTAGGTGAACTGAACTCAAATCTGTTTTCAGCCTCCTCACGTCCTAATATCACGAATCAGGAGCTGAAACCAATCAACATGTCTGGAACACAGATTAGAGCTGTTTTTTGTTTTTCTGGAGGCATCGTGTTTCTGGGTCGTCCGTCTCTCGTGACGTCTCGTGGACACCTCGTGGACACATTCACTTGGATTCAAAGTTGAACTGATAAGAATTTGATGGTGAAAGGTGAAGATGACTGTTTCCTCTCCAACACATTTTGGTCATAACTACAGGAATTAAATTCATCTGTTTATTACGTGGTGGAAAGGAGACAGTTGAGGGGTTGTGGCCTCAGATGCAGATCCTCCTGAACAGGACTACATTTCCCATCAGGCCTGGGAACAGCTGAAGCCACATTTTACAACTTACAACTCGATTTAAACTGTAACTTGACTGTTTGGTGGAGACGCACATTCTGTTTTTCACACACACACGCACAGAGACCCGTGCATTCCACTGAGTAGTTTTTCTTTAACTCTTTTCCTGTTACATTACAGTTACATTACAGTTACATTACATTTCAGTGTGTAAAGAGAATGAAACGACGTGTGTGTTGGTTTCAGTCTGAGATGCTGCTGCAGCACCAGTCGAACCCGTGTCTGGTGAACAAGGCCAAGAAGACGCCTCTGGACCTGGCCTGTGAGTTCGGACGAGTCAAGGTGAGTCTCTGAACCTTCCTGATTGGTTCTAATCAGTCACATGACTCGACTGCCAGCGGTTAATTCAAAGGAGACAGAGGAGACATCTACTTCCTGTTTACATCACATGACCAGTGTAGTTGAATGGTCTCGTGAAATGTGTTTCAGTTTTTGATGACAGAGCAGAGGTCCATCACTGACAATCATATTCCTCTTCCTCTCCCTCCTCCTCTTCCTCTTCCTGTTCCTCCTCCTCCTCCTTGTCCTTCTCCTCCTCCTTCTCCTCCTCCTCCACTTCCTCTTACTCTTCCTCATCCTCCTCCTTCTCCTCCTCCTCCTCTTATTCCTCCTTCTCCTCCTCCTCCTCCTCCTCTTCCTCTTCCTCTTCCTCCTCTTCCTCTTCCTCCTCCTCTTCCTCCTCCTCTTCCTCCACCTCTTCCTCCTCCCAGCATGTCCTGATCGATGACTCCTCCTCCTCCTCCTCCTCCTCCTCCTCCTCCTCTCAGGTGGCCCAGCTGCTTCTGAGCAGTAACATGGTGGTGGCGTTGTTGGAAGGAGAGAGGAAGGAGCCGACAGACTCGGCCTTCACGACGCCGCTGCACCTCGCCGCCCGAAACGGTCATAAAGACATCATACGGTGAGACAGCGTATGATGCCACCATGACACCACCCATTGGACAGTACTAGCTGTCAATCACTCTGTGCCCCCCCCCTCCCCCCAACACATCCGGTGCTTTATGGTCTGTTTGACTCTAAATGATCATCAGCTGTTTGAAGAAGACTTGAAACTAGAGACTGAGACAGAAACTCCAGAATGTTACTGATGTTATAAAGTGTCTGTGTGCGTGTGTGTCTGTGTGTGTGTGTGTGTGTGTCTGTGTGTGTCTGTGTGTGTCTGTGTGTGTGTTCCAGGCTGTTGCTGCAGGCCGGTATCGACATCAATAAAACCACCAAGTCCGGTACGGCGTTGCACGAAGCTTCTCTCTACGGTAAAACGGAGGTGGTGCGCCTGCTGCTGGATGTGAGTTCATCACACACCTCGTTGTGTTACCACGTCACTTTGACGCCGCACACACGTGCACGAGAATCAAGACGACAGTAGTGTAACGAGCACATTAGTGTTTCCTGTTTCATACAACACACAAAATTCAACTCAGCAAAATGATCTGTAATAAATGATAGTTTTGAAATGACCTGCCCCAGTTAACAAAGGAGATTCTGACCTGATGGAGTTTCAGCCTCACAGGAAGCTCATCACTGTTCTTATGGTCACGACGGGATCGCCCTCTGGTGGCCGGCTGCAGTATAGGTCATAAATTCCTCCATGTTAGCAGATGTGGACCAAACACAAAAAAATGAAGAACATGTTCAAACTCTTTTGTGTAACATCACAGACACAAGCTGAGTTCCCTTGTGAACCTGGAACATGTTTGTGTCCTGTCTGGTGCGCTCAGGCCGGAGTGGACGTCAACATCCGAAACACCTACAACCAGACGGCGCTGGACATCGTCAACCAGTTCACCACGTCCCACGCCAGCAAGGACATCAAGCAGCTGCTCCGAGGTCCTGACCCAGCAGCTTCTCACTGATCCCAGATTTATACAAATCACATTTTCTCCTTTTACTTTTAATCAGTTGTTTGTTGTTCTGTTTTTTATATGTCAAGTTTGTCTTCATCAACTTTATGTGTGTGAACTTTATTACCTCCATCCACACTGACGTATTCACTCCATCACAAGATGTGATGTTCTGGTCCCGTGTGGGACTCGTCATCTCAGTCTGATGTAACTCCAGATGTTTCCTGCACAGATGCGACGGGGGTGTTGCAGGTCAGGGCCCTGAAGGACTACTGGAACCTCCACGACCCCACCGCCCTCAACATCCGAGCCGGTGACATCATCATGGTGAGACACCTGAACCGCTTCACTCCTCGTTCACCTCCTTCACAGGAACGAGTTTCTGCTAGAACGAGTCGACGATGAGGGAAACCCGAGCTGTGATGATCCACCTCGTCACATGGGACGATATTTGTCCAATCAGAGTTTGGGTGTCTCTTCTCTCCTGTCGTTCTCTAACCCATGAACGTCAATCAATCAATCAAAGTCCCAGTTTGTCTCATAGTCTTTAACGAGGTGAGATGTCCTCTGTTCTTCACCCTCAACAAGAGAAACCACTGAACCTTTAGATATAGATAGATAGATAGATTACTTTATTCATCCCCGAAGGGAAATTAAGTCGTCATAGCAGCCGGTACATTTGAATAAAATAAAATAAAATAAAATAAAATATAAAATATTGCGGTAGAAACAATAAAAACAGAAACACAAGATAAATGGGTAGATAAGGTGCAGTGGCAGATGATGGTAAGTACTGATGATATGATGGTAAACAGGTGAACAGGTGAAGAAGGTAGAAACCTCCGAGACACATGTGAGGACCCGTCTCCCAGGACGGACACTAGTCCATCAGATGTCCGGAGTAACAGAGGACATCAGAGTTCACTCTATAAGATCTGTCTTGTTGGATGAGTCTGAATCCCACGTGGTTTATGAGTTGACTCGCCGCCTGCAGGTGATGGAGCAGCACGTGGACGGACGCTGGAAAGGACACATCCACGACAGCCCGAGAGGGACGGACCGGGTCGGCTTCTTCCCCCCGTCCATCGTGGAGGTCATCAGCCGGAGGAACGGTCAGTTGCAAACGAAGGACGTGTCTCGTTGTGTAGCCGCTCAGTTTCTCACGTCACCAGACACCAGACATCAGAACGTGTTTCCATCCAGATGAGTCATTTCACACTTTCACTTTGCACAGATTAAAACTCACAGAATTTGTTTTAATTAAATTTGAACACATGACGAAGTTTTGAGTCTTTGAGGTGAAACGTTAGAGTA
>CM028862.1:506329-530043 GCA_016801935.1 Platichthys stellatus
TTGTCCTCCCCCTGTAGGGGGCACCCTGTCCCGGCACGCCTCTCTGCCCACCCAGCGCCAGCAGCTGCTGTCCAGAGCCCCCCTCTCCTCCAGCCTCAGCTCCGCCCCACAGACCGACGACTCCTACACTCTGTACGCACCCCCCACCCATGTGGGGCTGCCGCTCGCCAACGGCCTCACTACCAACACAGGTACACACACACACACTCAGAACACACACAAGTGTATCACTGGACCTTTGGTGGTGGAGCTGCGCCTCCTGGTGTCACAACCCTGAAGTGTCTGACCTGAAACTCACTGAGGATGAATATACACACTCATTATGATTTATGACTCATATAAATACACATCAGCTGCTTTTCTTCTGAATTGTTTTTTATTTGTCATCATTCACTCGCACTGCAGCTGCTTGATCCTGAACTCCTAACTCTAACCACACTGGGGGGGGGGGGGTTGATTGAGGAAATGCTGTGTTTTCATTTGCTGAGGGTGAAAGTTGGAGCGCTTGTTGTGAGGTGATGGAGCTTCGCACGGTGTAAACATCTTCTCCTGGATATGGTCAGAGACCAGGACGTAAACTCTCCACACTGCCCCCTTCAGTCCGCCCCTGACACAACACAGTCTTTGTGTCTGATAGGTTTGTCTCCGAGCCGCCTGTCTCAGTCTGGGTGTCCCTTCGAGGACATCTGGGTCCTCAGAGACTCGTGTCATGGTAAGAGTCCCCAGACGGCTTCTACTGCCCCGGCTGTTCTGAAGCTGCATCGCTGCCCCGCTCAACGCTCTGCATCAGGACCCCACGCACTGAGACGCCACTCTGCCGCTGTCCACAACATGTGACAGCACCTCATGTAGCCTCATCTAGCCCCATGGTGCCTCATGTAGCCTCATGGTGCCTCATCTAGCCCCATGGTGCCTCATGATGCCTCATCTAGCCCCATGGTGCCTCATGTAGCCTCATCTAGCCCCATGGTGCCTCATGTAACTTCATGTAGCCTCATCTAGCCCCATGGTGCCTCATGTAACTTCATGTAGCCTCATCTAGCCCCATGGTGCCTCATGATGCCTCATGTAGCCTCATGTAGCCTCATGGTGCCTCATGTAACTTCATGTAGCTTCATGGTGCCTCATGTAGCCTCATGGTGCCTCATGTAGCTTCATGGTGCCTCATGTAACTTCATGTAGCCTCATGGTGCCTCATGTAGCCTCATGGTGCCTCATGTAGCTTCATGTAGCCTCATGGTGCCTCATGTAGCCTCATGGTGCCTCATGTAACTTCATGTAGCCTCATGGTGCCTCATGTAGCCTCATGGTGCCTCATGTAGCTTCATGACGCCTCATGTAACTTCATGTAGCCTCATGGTGCCTCATGTAACTTCATGTAGCTTCATGGTGCCTCATGTAGCCTCATGGTGCCTCATGTAACTTCATGTAGCTTCATGGTGCCTCATGTAGCCTCATGTAGCCTCATGGTGCCTCATGTAGCTTCATGGTGCCTCATGTAACTTCATGTAGCCTCATGTAGCCTCATGGTGCCTCATGTAACTTCATGATGCCTCATGGTGCCTCATGTAACTTCATGTAGCCTCATGGTGCCTCATGTAGCCTCATGGTGCCTCATGTAGCCTCATGGTGCCTCATGTAACTTCATGTAGCCTCATGGTGCCTCATGTAGCCTCATTACGCCTCATGGTGCCTCATGTAACTTCATGGTGCCTCATGGTGCCTCATATAACTTCATTGTGCCTCATGGTGCCTCATGACGCCTCATATAACTTCATGTAGCCTCATGGTGCCTCATGTAGCCTCATGACGCCTCATGGTGCCTCATGTAACTTCATGGTGCCTCATGTAACTTCATGGTGCCTCATGTAACTTCATGGTGCCTCTTGGTGCCTCATGTAACTTCATGGTGCCTCATGTAACTTCATGTAGCCTCATGGTGCCTCATGGTGCCTCATGTAGCCTCATGGTGCCTCATGTAGCCTCATGTACCCTCATGGTGCCTCATGGTGCCTCATGTAGCCTCATGTAGCCTCATGGTGCCTCATGTAACTTCATGTAGCCTCATGGTGCCTCATGTAGCCTCATGACGCCTCATGGTGCCTCATGTAACTTCATGATGCCTCATGGTGCCTCATGTAACTTCATGTAGCCTCATGATGCCTCCTGGTGCCTCATGGTGCCTCATGTAACTTCATGTAGCCTCATGGTGCCTCATGTAACTTCATGTAGCCTCATGATGCCTCATGTAACTTCATGTAGCCTCATGGTGCCTCATGTAGCCTCATGACGCCTCATGGTGCCTCATGTAACTTCATGTAGCCTCATGGTGCCTCATGTAGCCTCATTACGCCTCATGGTGCCTCATGTAACTTCATGTAGCCTCATGGTGCCTCATGTAGCCTCATGACGCCTCATGGTGCCTCATGTAACTTCATGTAGCCTCATGGTGCCTCATGGTGCCTCATGTAGCCTCATGATGTAGCCTCATGGTGCCTCATGGTGCCTCATGTAACTTCATGTAGCCTCATGTAGCCTCATGTAGCCTCATGGTGCCTCATGGTGCCTCATGTAACTTCATGTAGCCTCATGTAGCCTCATGTAGCCTCATGGTGCCTCATGGTGCCTCATGTAACTTCATGTAGCCTCATGTAGCCTCATGTAGCCTCATGGTGCCTCATGGTGCCTCATGTAACTTCATGTAGCCTCATGTAGCCTCATGTAGCCTCATGGTGCCTCATGGTGCCTCATGTAACTTCATGTAGCCTCATGTAGCCTCATGTAGCCTCATGGTGCCTCATGGTGCCTCATGTAACTTCATGTAGCCTCATGTAGCCTCATGTAGCCTCATGGTGCCTCATGGTGCCTCATGTAACTTCATGTAGCCTCATGTAGCCTCATGTAGCCTCATGGTGCCTCATGGTGCCTCATGTAACTTCATGTAGCCTCATGTAGCCTCATGTAGCCTCATGGTGCCTCATGGTGCCTCATGTAACTTCATGTAGCCTCATGTAGCCTCATGTAGCCTCATGGTGCCTCATGGTGCCTCATGTAACTTCATGTAGCCTCATGTAGCCTCATGTAGCCTCATGGTGCCTCATGGTGCCTCATGTAACTTCATGTAGCCTCATGGTGCCTCATGGTGCCTCATGTAACTTCATGTAGCCTCATGTAGCCTCATGTAGCCTCATGGTGCCTCATGGTGCCTCATGTAACTTCATGTAGCCTCATGGTGCCTCATGGTGCCTCATGTAACTTCATGTAGCCTCATGTAGCCTCATGTAGCCTCATGGTGCCTCATGGTGCCTCATGTAACTTCATGTAGCCTCATGGTGCCTCATGGTGCCTCATGTAACTTCATGTAGCCTCATGTAGCCTCATGTAGCCTCATGGTGCCTCATGGTGCCTCATGTAACTTCATGTAGCCTCATGGTGCCTCATGGTGCCTCATGTAACTTCATGTAGCCTCATGTAGCCTCATGTAGCCTCATGGTGCCTCATGGTGCCTCATGTAACTTCATGTAGCCTCATGGTGCCTCATGGTGCCTCATGTAACTTCATGTAGCCTCATGTAGCCTCATGTAGCCTCATGGTGCCTCATGGTGCCTCATGTAACTTCATGTAGCCTCCTGGTGCCTCATGGTGCCTCATGTAACTTCATGTAGCCTCTTGGTGCCTCATGACGCCTCATATAACTTCATGTAGCCTCATGGTGCCTCATGACGCCTCATGGTGCCTCATGTAACTTCATGGTGCCTCATGTAGCCTCATGGTGCCTCATGTAGCCTCATGTAGCCTCATGTAGCCTCATGGTGCCTCATGTAACTTCATGTAGCCTCATGGTGCCTCATGACACTTCATGGCGCCTCATGTCAACTCGCGATCTTGGTGCGTGGGGTTCAAACCCTCTTCAGTGGTCTGCTTCAGTCCTGCCCGCTCGCCTCCTCCGTGCTGCCACAGCGATGGCAGACTGACATCACATCCTGTTCTTCACTTCCTGCAGTGTAACGAGGCGTTGAGATGAGGATTGTCACATGATCATGATGTTTACAGTAACATTCAAACCCCGCCCCCCTGCTCTGCACCCTGCCCCCGCCTGGCCTGCTGCTTCCTACAGCCCGGCTCCGCCCCTCGCTATTGACCCTCCCTCTGCTCAGTTTCATAGTTGTTGTCTCGTTTGCAGCCGGCGACAGGAACAGCGTTGGGAGCACTGGGAGCGTGGGCAGCACCCGCAGCGCCGGGAGTGGACAGAGCACCGAGAGCAGCCACGCCCCCAACGGCTTCCCCCCCCACAGCGCTCACCATGACACCAACGCCAACAAGGTACACAGAGTACACACGTTTCAACAATCTGTGACATCATCTTCATGTACATGAAATCTGCTTTTTATAGAAAGTGTCAGATGTGACAATGATCAAATTTTCAGTCAAATACTTTTCAGTTTTATAGTTACACATTAAATGTGAAGAGCGCACACTCAATGTGCTCAGTAATACAAAGTTACAATATACAAACTGAAGACAAAATTGAGATTAAATCTTTAAAATACGAGAAAATTACAAATATATATAATCATAAAAAATCGAATAAATAATTGAACAATTTAACTTAATAACAGAAACAAACAGAAGTTAAGAGACATTATATTAAATATGGAGAAGGATCAAAATAAAGCATAAAATCCCTCTGAGGTCGTTCCGCACGTCGAACTCTATATTTCTAAATCTGTTACTATCTGTGCTCTCTGTTGTGTTTCTGTTGTGTTTCCTTTGCAGACAGCGCCCCCTGCTGCTGATTCTGGGAACTCGGATCACAGCGACCTGCACGACCTCCCTGCAGGTGCTTCACTCTCTGCTTTACTCTAATAAACTGTGAACTTATTATATTTAATCACATTTCATTAAATGTAGATAACCTTCAGGTGAACAATATTTATAGGTTATTCAAATAGTTTCAAATAAATGAGAAGGAAAAACAGGATTTTTTGTGTATTTCCTACATCTCCAGAGAAATTAAAGAAATGATAAGATTTTGTCTTCGGAGCCAAATGATAATATTGATGAAAAGCTTTTCTTTCACTCCACCCTTCAGGTGGAGCTCCTCGGAGACAGACGGTGACGGTGCAGAAGCCCGCGGAGCAGAGCTTCTCTCAGCAGTTCGCTCGCCCTCAGCAGCTGCTGGAGGGGAAGGTAAAGATCTCTCCCCTGTCACATGACCTCCAGCTGACAGGAAGAAACAATAACACAACAACATGTGGACTCACTGAACAAAGTCACAAAGTATTAGAAACGTTTTGGTTACTGATCAGATGAATCAAAGCTTCACAGCTGCTGCATCACTTCCTGTTTCTCTGCCTCAGGACGCTGAGGCCATTTACCAGTGGCTGAGTGAGTTCCAGCTGCAGCAATACACTGGGAACTTCCTCAGTGCTGGTTATGATGTACCCACCATCAGCAGGATGACTCCTGAGGTAACACACACTCAAACACAGACACACACACTCAAACACAGACACACACACACTCATACACACACACACACTCACTCAGACACACACATACACACTGACACTCAATCAGACACACACACACACTCATACAAACACTCATACACACACACGGACTCACACATACACACTCACACAAAGACACACACTCACACACAGACACACACATACACACTCACACCCAATCAGACACACACACACTCATACAAACACTCATACACACACACAGACTCACACACAGACTCACACAGACACACACACTCATACAGACACTCATACACACACACACACACACATACACACTCACACTCACTCAGACAGACAGACACACTCACACACACACACACACACACACAGACTCACACAAAGACATACAATCACACTCAGACACACTCACACTCACACACAGACATACACACACACTCAAACTCACACACAGACACTCATACACACATACACACAGACATACACACAGTCACTCAGAAACACACTCACTCAACCATCTTGTGAATGATGACTCAGCGTTCTCGGTGCTCGTCTTGTTGTCCTGGCGTTAGGACCTCACGGCCGTCGGCGTCACCAAACCAGGCCACCGCAAGAAGATCTCCATGGAGATCAGCGACATGAACATCCCCGAGTGGCTGCCTGAGTACATCCCAGTAAGTTCACCAGTGAACCCACTGATCTCTCTTCACTGGGACTCCAGCTGATGCACTGTTCTCTCTCACAGTCGGACCTGGGCGAGTGGCTCAGCGCCATCGGACTCCCTCAGTACCACAAGAAGCTTTCTGACAACGGCTACGACTGCATCAGCATCGTCAAAGACCTGAGCTGGGAGGACCTGCAGGAGGTCGGCATCCTCAAGCTCGGTGAGGACACGTCACATGTGCACACATGTGACATGTTCACAAGAGACACATGTTCACAAGAGACACATGTTCACAAGAGACACATGTTCACACACGTCACATGTTCACAAGAGACACATGTTCACACACGTCAAATGTTCACAAGAGACACATGTTCACAAGAGACACATGTTCACACATGTGACATGTTCACACATGTGACATGTTCACAAGAGACACATGTTCACAAGAGACACATGTTCACAAGAGACACATGTTCACACCCGTCACATGTTCACACCCGTCACATGTGCACACGCGTCACATGTGACCAAGAGACACATGTTCACACACGTCACATGTTCACAAGAGACACATGTTCACAAGAGACACATGTTCACACATGTGACATGTTCACACATGTGACATGTTCACAAGAGACACATGTTCACAAGAGACACATGTTCACAAGAGACACATGTTCACACCCGTCACATGTTCACACCCGTCACATGTTCACACGCGTCACATGTTCACAAGAGACACATGTTCACACCCGTCACATGTTCACACGTGTCACATGTTCACACGTGTCACCTGTTCACACGTGTCACATGTTCACACACGTCACATGTTCACAAGAGACACATGTTCACACGAGACACATGTTCACACGCGTCACATGTTCACACCCGTCACCTGTTCACACACGTCACCTGTTCACAAGAGACACATGTTCACAAGAGACACATGTTCACACCCGTCACATGTTCACACCCGTCACATGTTCACACGTGTCACCTGTTCACACATGTCACATGTTCACACACGTCGCATGTTCACACGAGACACATATTCACACTCGTCACATGTTCACACGCGTCACATGTTCACAAGAGACACATGTGCACACCCGTCACCTGTTCACAAGAGACACATGTTCACAAGAGACACATGTTCACAAGCGTCACATGTTCACAAGAGACACATGTTCACACGCGTCACATGTTCACAAGAGACACATGTTCACACGCGTCACATGTTCACAAGAGACACATGTTCACAAGAGACACATGTTCACACGCGTCACATGTTCACATGCGTCACATGTTCACACACGTCACATGTTCACAAGAGACACATGTTCACAAGAGACACATGTTCACAAGAGACACATGTTCACACGCGTCACATGTTCACAAGAGACACATGTTCACAAGAGTCACATGTTCACACGCGTCACATGTTCACACGCGTCACATGTTCACAAGAGACACATGTTCACAAGAGACACATGTTCACACGCGTCACATGTTCACAAGAGACACATGTTCACACGCGTCACATGTTCACACGCGTCACATGTTCACACGCGTCACATGTTCACACGTGTCACATGTTCACACAGGTCACATGTGACTACGCGTCTCATGTGAACATGTGACCCGTGTGTGACCGTGGTTGAACGGTTTGATTTCCTCCAGGACACCAGAAGAAGCTGATGCTGGCGGTCAGGAAGCTCTGTGACATCCAGAGGTCGATGCTCGGCGCTGAGTCCGGCCACGACACGCTGAGACGCAGAGGCCCCGGCGCTCTCCACCTGGTCGCCATCGAACCGGCCGACTCAGACTCCTCCCCTCGCACCCCAAAGATGCTGACCTTCCAGGACAGCGAGCTGAGCGCCGAGCTACAGACGGCCATGTCCAGCCATTACGGCGACTGCGAGGACGGTCTGGCCATGAAGAACGCCGTGGGACTGTCCCAGAGCCAGGAGAGCATCGACACCCGGTCCAGAGGCTCCGGCCGCTCCCAGGAACCTCCCACAGCCTCCATCACCCCCCACAGCTGGTCGCAGGAGAGCCTGGACGACGCCTCGGCCAAGGAGAGGAACCTCCCTGAGGGCTGGGACCAGAGGCCCAAGCAGGTTCCTCTGGGAACCGCCACCGTGTTCAAGTACCCCGCCATCCCGGCCAAGCCCCGCCTGTCGGGATCTCGTGGCCCCTCCCCTCATGGCTCGCCAGCACTGAAGGGTTTCAGTTACCTTCATTCTCACTGTGGCTCCACAGAACTGAGCTCCTCCCCTCGCCGTGCAGGCCACGCCTCCACCCTGACTCCGCCCAAGAAACGCACCCAGAGCAAAACCCGCTACGCTCTGTCAGACGGCGAGCCTGATGAAGACGAGGAGGAGGAGCACGCCGCCCACTCAGGAAACCTGCCGTCCTACGCCACGCTGACCCGCAAGCCGGGGCGCAGCCAGCTGGCTCGACTGCAGTCCAGTCCAGAGAAGAGCGGCAGCGTGGGGCGGAGTCAGTCCTTCGCTGTGCGCGCCCGCAAGAAGGGTCCCCCTCCACCCCCCCCCAAACGCCTGAGCTCAGTCAGCAGCACCACCAGCGGCGAGCTGAGCGACAGCAGCACGTCTTCGTCTTCAGGCCGGGTGGTGAGCGACAGCCCGGGCAGCGTGAGGAGCATCACTGATGCTCTGGAAGGAAGCCTAGAGGGGAGGGGCTCCCCAGGACCCACGCCAGAGCTGGGCCACCAGGAGGCGCCCTCCCTCATCTCTGCAGGACAGGAAGTGAGAGAGGCTCCAGGGGTGAGGAGGAGGGCGAAGAGCGAGTGCGTCCCCCCCCACAGGGGCGCCGAGCCCGACCGGGGGGGGAAGTCGGACTCTGAGGAGGACGGACCCAAAGGCCTGGCGAGCTCGTCGTCGCCTCACAACAGCTCCAGCGAGTGCCTCCCCTTCGCCGAGGAGGGAAACCTGACCATCAAACAGAGGCCCAAGGCGCCGGGGCCCCCGAGGGCCGAGGCCGTGCTGGAGCCTCCGGACCAGCACGGCGCCAAGAACCTGGAGGTGCCCGAGTTCAACCTGAAGGAGTCGGACACGGTGAAACGCCGACAGAAGCCCAGAGACAAGGAGCCGGGGGGGGGCTCCCCCAGCCGGGAGGAGGCGGGGCACCCGGGCTCGCCGGCCGGCAGCAGGCCTCGGAGCCGAGAGGGCGTCGCCCTGAGGATCAGTGACACGGGTGTAGAGCGGCCGGCCAGTCCGGCTACAGGGTCACAGATCAAACCCCCACTCTCCCCCAAACCCCCCAGTGTCGCCCCCAAACCTGTACGTCACAGTCTGCTGGCTGCACAAGGTAAGACACACACAGACACACAACACACACAGATACACACACTTACTCCTTGTCTCCATTTGAAACGTGGTGGTCTTGATCCCCAGCAGCTGGACCCTCGACTCCAGCTCTCACCATCAGTGTGGTTCAGAGTTTGGCCTTCACCTCCTCCTCCTCCTCTCCACTCCACGGGCCCCCGGCTCTGGCCCCGCCCCCGTCTTCACCCCCGGCCCCTCAGAGCCCATCTCTGACAGCGGCCAGGTCCCAGGTGTGCGTGGTCGGTCCGGATCTGGTCCCGGAGCCGTCCTGTGGGACCGAGGTGGTTCAGCAGAGACTGGATCAAACCAGCACGTCTCTGGAAGCAGCTCTGAAGGCTGTGGAGAGAAAACTGAACCTGGACGACAACTCAGACGGGTGAGACGCTAATAAACTGTGTGTGTTTGATGTCAGTGTCGAGCTGCGTGGTGACAAGAGGTTTCTGATTCACACTGATTCAGATCCTCTACGAGGGAAATGTTACGACTCCAGGTTAATGAAGCTTGATGTTCTGTATTTTAATAAATTGGATATAAACACAGTCTAATCAGGAAAATCTGTTGTATTTATATTTTTGTGTATTTGTCATTAATGTCTGTTTATTGTGTCTTTTCTCACCAGCGGAGCAAACTCAGTGAAGTCTGCAGGAACCATCCTGGACGACATCGGCAACATGTTCGACGACCTGGCCGACCAGCTGGACGCCATGTTGGACTGAGGACTCCTCCCACATCTATATCAAAATATATTTATATATATCCAGCCTCAAGCTCAGGAAGTGAAGCACAGAGAGAGAGAAGGGGGAAGGAGGGATGATGGAGGGATGAAGGAGGGATGGAACACCAGCGCTTCTTCTCCTCCTGTCTCCTTCAGACTCTCAAACTTTCACTCAGGTCTGGTTCGGTTTGGAACCAGCATCTTCTCCTCGTGTCTTATCGAACAGGAACCAGACGCTGGAGCAGCATCTTCACATTATCATGGTTATTGTTAAACCCTAATATTGAAACATGAAGTTTTATTGTCTTGATTTTACAGAGCTGAAGGCCTGACGTCTTTACTGCCACTTCCTGTTCCTGAAGCATGACACTTAACTCAAACCTTTACTGCCGGATCACGTGATGGATCACATGACTGCTCATTCGCTAGAGGAGCCGCTTTGCGTCTTATAGCTCAGTTTTGGTTTTTGTGTTTTCATTAAATTGTCGAGTGAATTAGGAAGTTGCTGTGTAGTGTGGTCAGAAGGGGGCGCTGTGGGTCAGGAAACAAATCCAGACGCTGATCAACCAGAGAATATGTAATATAAGGAGAGGAGTTGAAATGGTTCTTTCTTCTTCTTTGATTTCTCTTAAGGCAGAAACAGCTGATCAGTCAGAGTTTAATGTTTTCTTCGATAGAACTTATTCATAACAGAGCGTTAACTCCTTTTATTTAAGTCAAAAACTGAAAGTAAAAAACTTTGATTGATGACAGTTCTTTTTGAAATGTCAATGTTTCCCAGAAAATGATTTGAACTGATGTCTCCAAACTAACATCCTGTCATCCTGTCAGAACAGCTCCTCCCTCTGAAGGTGGAGGAGACCAAACATGGAGATAAAAGAGGAAACTTAAACTTTATCCTGTCCTCCACCCTCCAGCGTCTCTAACTGTCTCTA
The DNA here is from genome assembly GCA_016801935.1 of Platichthys stellatus. Taxonomy (NCBI): domain Eukaryota; kingdom Metazoa; phylum Chordata; class Actinopteri; order Pleuronectiformes; family Pleuronectidae; genus Platichthys; species Platichthys stellatus. The sequence goes on from CM028862.1 coordinate 517,486, forward strand.
AGTGGATGTTGCTGCAGCGCCCCGTGTGGCCGTGCAGCTTGTTGCAGTTTTATATTTGTATTCAGCTGCATTTCTTTTTCTTTGTAAACCACTACATCAACTAGAGGGAATAGTTAAAACTGACATATTATGAATATTATAGATAAAATATATTCAATAGTTTCCTCTTTCATGATCCAAACCACAGACTGAATACGAGTCTCACTTCCTCCAGCAAAGAAGCTAAAATATCTCACATATGAACGCTGCCATCTTGTGGTGAGGTCGTCATTTGGGGTCAGGGTCTGTGCAGTAGTGATTGAGCAGCCGGCCACCAGAGGGCGATAGAGACGCTTTGGCTTCACTTTTGGGAACAATCATGTCGTCCATCTTAACATTATTGTCGTTATTTCTGGACGTTTCAGTTTCACTTCTGGATCGAACTCGTCTGAACATTTCAAATGTTACGTTGGAAATATTTAAGAAGAAAAATCTATTTTATACCAATTGATCTTTAACCACGTGTTCTTCTTCCACCTTTTCTACAAATGTGTGTTTGTTTGAGTCAACCTGTGAAAACGGAGTTTAAACAAAGGGAAGAGAAGCATGTTCAGCTCATTTCATGTTTGTTCAGTGTCATGAACATAATATACAGACTATTTTTTGATATTTTAGCCACATTAGTATTTAAATGAGAGTTATCTAAATATGTATATTGAACACTAGAGGTAAATTCAGGAGCAGATATTCAACCAAAGGTCTTTGCACAGAAATGTTCACATATTTACTTTTAAGAAAACAGAATCCTGAGCTTCCTCCTTGTTATTCCAGCTTGTTTATGAAATGTATTTAGCATGTACTATTGAACATTTTTATCTGAGGAGAACATTGTTAAAACTGGTGTGTTTGGTTTTGTTCTGTGATCATGTGACCTCTGTGAGAAAGAGACGTTCTGTGTTCGTCAGCTCAGAGTCTCAGGAAATTCCCCTGGACCTGAACGCATCGCAGCTCCTGCTCAAAGTGTGGAAGGTGACAAACACCTTCTTTTGTACGTTGATGTAAATACACGTCTTTATAGTATATGTATATTTACTGTGGCCTGATTAAACTGTTGTAAAGGAAAAGTATTCAGCTTCTTTTATCCACACATGCATATAAATTGATGTTGCATTGCTGACCAGCAGGGGGCAGAATAATATAAATCTTCAGAATTTGAAGTTCCTCCACATAAACATTGATAATAAATAGTAAGAAATTAAGTTAGTTTGCTTTCGGAAGTTTAGTTAATGCTAAGAAAGGATTTCCTGATTTCTTCAGTGTTGACTGACATCAGGTATGAGAAGATAAAAATGCGTAAAGAGCCGATAGAACTCTTTAAAAACTTAAAAAGAAATCACATGGGAATCATTGTGTTTATCACTATGATGACGCAACTGCACCAGTGTCCGTAAACCACGTGACTACTGATCACAGCAGTAGGTGCCACGCCCACCAGCTCCGCGATCAGTTGCAAGTTTCTTCCGGTTTCCTGCAGGTTGCTCAGTCTGACAGGACCCGGACCAGACCCAGGACCAGACCCGGACCAGATCCAGGACCAGACCCAGGACCAGACCCGGACCAGACCCAGGACCAGACCCAGGACCAGGACTAGACCTGCTCCCTGTCGCCGCCGCAGAGTCTCACAGGAACGAGGTAAGAAATCTCCGAACTCCGATTTAAAATCTTATTCTAACGTCATCACTGAAACACATTTGTCAGAAGTGATTAAAAGATGTTTAATGAAGCTTCATGTGAAACCAGAGCTGCTCAATGTTTAATAGAACGCGCCGAACTCTTCACAGCTTCATGTGAGCTCATCTCATACTCGAACAGTGACTCTGCCGTTTGTCCACAGGGTCGAACCAGGAAGATCGCGTTTGATTTACAGGGCGTGTAATGGAGGTTTGGTGCTGCGTACTTTGCTTCTCCGTCCAGGAAGTTGGCTCAAGTTACCTTTTCTATTTTTTACTGGAGCTTTATTAGTGTCGGACAGTTTGGACATCGATGAGAAAAGTGGATAAAAACATCACTTCTGTTTTTAAACATTTGGATACGAGAAAAATAATCGGAACTTTCTCAGTAAAATAACAAAGAAACATATATATCATAAAACAGAGTCTTTATTCAGCTTGAATCTTCTTTAAGTCGGCTCATGTAACCAGTAACCAGTAACTAGATCACCTGTAACCAGTAACCAGTAACTAGATCACCTGTAACCAGTAACCAGGCTGACCAGGTAACCAGTAACCAGTAACTAGATCACCTGTAACCAGTAACCAGCTGACCAGGTAACCAGTAACTAGATCACCTGTAACCAGTAACCAGCTGACCAGGTAACCAGTAACTAGATCACCTGTAACCAGTAACCAGGCTGACCAGGTAATCAGTAAGCAGTAACTAGATCACCTGTAACCAGTAACCAGCTGACCAGGCAACCAGTAACCAGTAACTAAATCACCTGTAACCAGTAACCAGTAACTAGATCACCTGTAACCAGTAACCAGGCTGACTAGTAACCAGCTGACCAGTAACCATACCACCTGTAACCAGTAACCAGTAAGCTTGTGGCTTTGTTCTGAGGTTGTGATTCTCTTTAACGGAGAGAAACAGTGGAGAGGAAGAACAAGTTGTTCTGTCCCCCCCCCCCCCCCCCCCCCCCCCCCCCCCACCACCCACTCTCCCCCCCCCCCCCCCCCCGTCGTTAGAACACAATGTTGTTGTGTTTGTGTAGTCGTTACAGATGTTGTCGGACACAAACTGGGGACATGACGTGTGGTTTGATAACGCGACTCTCTCCTCTCCGCAGTGTTCGGGTGAAACCATGTCAAAGAAGGGGGGAAACCGTGGAGTGGAGTGTGAGGGGCTGGTGGAGGCGTCCATCATCCGGATCCCGCCTCATCACTACATCCACGTCCTGGACCAGAACACCAACATCGCCCGGGTGGAGATCGGACCCCTGACCTACATCCGCCAGGACAACGAGAGGTCAGCCACTTTACTCTGGCTCCGCCCACACTGACACCTTTTAGTTTGAAGCTGCAGAGGACACAATCTACTTCCTGTTTTCCAAACGCTGCCACACTGCTCATCAGCTTCTTGTTTTCCCAGAATCCTCTTCACCTTCACACTCCTCCTGTGTGTTGGAATGTCATTGTGTGTTTTGTGTGTTGTGTTTGCGGTGATTGATGTGTGTCCACATACAGTGGCACGTCTGAGTCACATGTTAATTATAACATGTTGAGTAAGAGTGTGGAAACAAAGCAGATAAACCTGTTCACACTGAAGCTGTCAATCAATCAAAGATCATCGTCGACTGTAGGTGGCGCTGACAGGACTTTGACCTGTCGTCATGGTGACTGATTATCACTCACATGATTACGTCTGTTAGAAGAAACGACAAATCAGATCTTTGTCTCCTGAGTAAACACACTCGCACACAGACACACACTCGCACAGAGACACACACACACACTCGCACACATACACACACACACACTCGCACACAGACACACACACACACTCGCACACAGACACACACACACACTCGCACAGAGACACACACACACACTCGCACACAGACACACACTCGCACACAGGCAAACACACAATTCATTTTAGCAGTGTATAAACCTGCAGCAGTGACTTTGTGACGTTTTCATTATTTTTCACGTTTTGTATAAAAAGTCATTGAAACAAAAAAAGTCATTGACAGGTTCACGAGATGAAAACACAAAATGATTAAACAACATCAAACTCTGAGGATCTGAAAGTTGATGTGTGATGATAGATTCTCTGTGTTTATTTCCCAGAGTGCTCTTTGCCCCGGTGCGTATGATCATGGTGGCGCCGCGTCACTACTGCGTGGTCGCTAACCCGGTTAGCCGCGACGACAACGGTCAGGTCCTGTTCGACCAATCGGGTCAGGCCAAGCTGCGCCACGCCGACCTGGAGATCCGCCTGACCCAGGACCCGTTCCCACTGTACCCCGGGGAGGAGGTCCAGCAGGTCTGTACACACACACAGACACACACAGACACACACAGACACACACACACACACACACACACACACACACACACACACACACACACACACACACACACACACACACACACACACACACACACACACACACACACACACACAGAGTTTGTGTGAATCTCAACATTGAAGGTTTTCAACATTTTAAGTTTCTCTTTGATTTCACACAGGAAATAAACAAATTTGTTAAAATACAGAGATTTTGTTCATTAGCTGCACAAATAGAAGAGATTTTAAATGACAAAGAAGTTTACATTTTTTTTTTAGAATCTGATAAAACTTTATTGTTAATGAGGACTTTATTTAAAATGAGCAGGACACGTTATGAAAATGATCAAATCTCATGTTGTTGTCCTGATCTCCTCTGACGTGTTGTGTTTGTGCGACAGGAAGTGACGGCGCTGCAGATTGTGTATCCGGACACGGCGCTGCGTCTGCAGGCTCTGCTGGACTTCGAGGAGCAGGGGGGGGAGAAGAGAGTCGCTGGAGACGAGTGGCTGTTTGAAGGACCCGGTACTTTTAATAATTACTCTTTACCAACATGGACGTATGGATAAATTATATAGATTTAAAAAACTCAATAAATGAGTCTGAGAACTGTTTTAGTTCAAGGAACAAACCAACCGCATAAATAACGTGTGTGTGTGTGTGTGTGTGTCTGTGTGTGTCTGTGTGTGTCTGTCTCTGTGTCTCTGTGTGTCTCTGTGTGTGTGTGTCTGTGTGTGTCTGTCTCTGTGTGTGTGTGTGTGTGTGTGTCAGGGACGTACATCCCGAGGAAGGAGGTGGCGGTTCTGGAAACCATCAAGGCGACAGTGATCAGAGAGAATCAGGCCATCAGACTGAGAGCTCGTAAAGTGGGCGTGGACAGAGGAGGAGTCCAGAGAGTCACAGGTAACACACACACACACAGACACACACACACACACAACAGGTGTCATTAAATGCTCCATTCACAGAGGAATGAGCTGCTTGTTGTGTGCCAGGTGAGGAGTGGCTGGTCAGTAAAGTGGGAGCGTATCTACCAGGAGCTCATGAAGAAGTCATCGACATCGTGAACGCCTTCATCCTGACGGACAAGGTGAGCCTCACTGGGAGCCTCCCAGTGAGCCACTGGTTTCTAGCATGTGAAACTGGAGGAACACAAACATCTCAGGATGCAAACTTTAAATATGGAAAAGCAGAGAATGAAACAAACGTTTTTTAGCTGAAGCGTCTGAGGTCAGAGGTTAAAGCAGATTTCCTGTTTTGTTGCGTGTCATCAGAAAGCGCTCCATGTTCGAGCCCTGCGGCCGTTCAAGGACGCCGCCGGGCGGGACCGCCGCACAGGGGAGGAGTGGCTGGTGACCATGAGTGACAGGGAGGCGCACATCCCCTCGGTGTCGGAGGAGGTGGTGGGGGTGGTGGACGTGACCACGCTGAGCAGCCGTCAGTACTGCGTCATCCTGGACCCGGTCGGAGCCGATGGGAAACCTCAGCTGGGCCAGAAGAGGGTGGTGAAGGTGACTGCCACCAGAACATGTTCAACTCCTTCAGTCTGTACTCACTCAAATATTCTCAACACCATCGTTTGTCGAAAGATAAAAACGTAACGAGCTGTTTAACCTGAACGGAGGCTCAGATATTAATATACATAAATGAAAGTTTCTGTAATGTTCCCCCTCGGTGTGGTTTCTGTCCGGCAGGGCGAGCGCTCCTTCTTCCTACAGCCTGGCGAGGTCCTTGAACAGGGCATCCAGGACGTGTACGTGCTGTCGGAGGAGGAGGGGCTTGTGCTCCGAGCCGTGGAGGCGTTCAACGACATCGAGGAGGTGAGGACCAGCGGGACGGCTCCAACATCTGCTCACATCTGGAACTGACACACACTAATTAAAGATGGACGACGTGAGGGCTGCCTAAAAGGGAGGCCAGACAATCTGGATCGCCCCCTGGTGTCTGGCTGCAGTGTAGATCATAAATCTCCTCCATGTGAGCAGATGGGCCACGTGACGACTCCGCCCCCTGTCCAGAGGGGACACCCCTCTGGACAGGGGGCGGAGTCGTCACGTGTCCGCTTGCACTCGGCTGCTCTGGTGAAACCGGTCGATGAATGAAAGAGATTTGAAAAGCAAACAGAGGCGGAGTCGTGTGTGAGCCGAGCTTATCTCAGGTATGTCTCCGAGAAGGGAGGGACTCTGAGGACAAGATGTTCTCTGTGGTCCACCCACGTGTCCACCGTACCTCCGTCTCTCCGGCTCAGCCCTCTGGTGGAGATAAAGTGATTGTGAAACAAATCACCACACGACCTTTGAAAGTCCTTCAAGTTATGAATCATGTGATAAAGTCATTTCGTTTCTTCTTGACCTTTATGAACAAAGCTCAGGCTGAGGGCCCCTCACATCTGGGCCCTCACATCTGGGCCCTCACATCTGGCCCCTCACATCTGGCCCTCGGCCTGTGTCAGGATTGTCCTCCTCTGTCTCGTCCCTCCTTCCTAACCTGGTTAACTCATTATACCTCCACTCTCTTCTTCTTCTTCTTCTCCTCCTTCATCAAACCCCTCCCCTCCTCTCTCGACACATGATCCCTCATCATCACATCCTTTCACCTTCTTTTCCTCCTTTTCAATTCTTTTCTTTCACCTTCTGGTTTTTATTTGACTATTAGCTCCTCCCCCTGCCCCCCTCCCCTCCTGTTCCTCCTCCTCCTCCACCGCTCCAGTGCACCGCCATGTTAACCCTTCTCTCCGTCCTCCTCCTCTCTGTCCACCGTTCTCTCTGCCAGCTCGAAGACGAGGAGGCCGAAGAGGAGCAGCCGGAGAAGGCCAAGCGTTCCCGGAGGGGCGGGGTCCAGCGGCGCCCTGGAGACCGCTGGATGCTCCGGGGCCCGGTGGAGTACGTCCCCCCCACCGCGGTGGAGGTGATGGTGAGGCGAGACGCCATCCCCCTGGACGAGAACGAAGGAATCTACGTCCGGGACATCAAGACCGGAAAGGTCCGAACTCTCACACCTTTATTCTGAAAGTGGTTCTGTTCTCTCCCTGTGAATCCAGTGGGTGTGGATATGAAGTCTTTTCAGTTTGTCTCAGGTGGAAGTTGTGGGAGGAGTCTGGTTCAGAACGACACACACACAGTTGTTGGTTGTTCAAACTGGGTGTGTGTCCTCTCAGGTGCGAGCTGTGATCGGTCACACCTACATGTTGACCCAGGACGAGGAGCTGTGGCAGAAGCAGCTCCCCTCCAACGTGGAGGCTCTGATGGCGTCTCCCATCGACCCGCTGGCCAACCGCTCGGACCGCACCACCAGCGAGAGCAGCCCCCCCCGGGACAAGACCCGGGTGGTGTCCTACAGGGTCCCCCACAACGCCGCCGTGCAGGTGTACGACTACCGGGAGAAGAAGGCCAGGTGGGTCAGGGCTCCTGATGGGGGGGGTTGAGTACCCCAGCTGAAGGTGCTGTCTTCAGGGTGGTGTTCGGAGTACCCCAGCTGACGGTGCTGTCTTCAGGGTGGTGTTCGGGGGGGGGGTTGAGTACCCCAGCTGACGGTGCTGTCTTCAGGGTGGTGTTCGGGCCGGAGATGGTGATGCTGGGACCTGATGAGCAGTTCACCGTCCTCTCGCTGTCCGGGGACAAACCAAAGAGACCCAACGTCATCAAGGCCGTCTGTCTCCTGCTGGGACCCGACTTCTGCACCGACATCATCACCATCGAGACGGCCGACCACGCCCGCCTGCAGCTGCAGCTGTCATACAACTGGTGAGACACACACACAGACACACAACTGGACAGACGACAAGATCTTGTCACAACTGAAGTCTGATATAATAACTAAAATCACTATAAACTCTAAATAGAGAAAACAACCAAATACAACAAAACATGTATAAAAGTTGAATTAAGAAATTAAAGATTTGATGTAAAGTATAAACATGAACACGTTTCTACATTTTTCAGTCAAATAAAGACATTTCTGTGAGAGACTGGATTCTGTCTTCGTGTCTTCTCAGGCACTTTGACATCAAGTCCCGAGCCGACAGCTCTGATGCAGCGTCTCTGTTTTCTGTCCCCGACTTCGTGGGCGACGCCTGTAAAGCCATCGCCTCGCGGGTCAGAGGCGCCGTGGCCTCGGTGCAGTTCGATGACTTCCACAAGGTTCGATTCCCCTCGTGTCCCCTCGTCCTCTCTCAGCCGCCCTCAGGTTCACAAAGAAGCAGTTTGACCCGCGGCCCTTTTTGTTTCTGCAGAACTCAAACCGGATCATCTGCTCGGCCGTGTTCGGCTTCGACGAGAAGATGACGGTTCGCTCGTGTCTCCGCTTCAACCAGAACAACCTGGTGATCAGCAGCGTGGACATCCAGTCTGTGGAGCCCGTGGACCAGAGGACGAGGGACGCTCTGCAGAAGAGCGTCCAGCTCGCCATCGAGATCACCACCAACTCCCAGGAGGCTTCTGCACGGTCCGAAGCACACACACAACCACACACACACACACACACACACACACAGACACACAGACACACACACAACCACACACACACACAACCACACACACACACACACACACACACACACACAACCACACACACACACACACACACAGCACACAGACACACACACACACACACACACACACACATGCTGAGTGTTGTTTTGTGGTGATGTCAGACATGAGGCGGAGCGCCTGGAGCAGGAGTCTCGGGGGAAGCTGGAGCGGCAGAGGATCACAGACCAGGCCCAGGCGGAGAGAGCCAGGAAGGAGCTGCTGGAGCTGGAGGCGCTCAGGTCAGTGCCCCCCCCCCCCATTCACCTGAGCAGCAGATCTTAATGAAACGTCTTTACCTTGAATCAGCAGCTTGAGTGAAGTGAGGATGAAGAAGAGAGTTTCCTCCTTCTCTCCCTGAGCGTCTGTTCCTTCTCCTGTGAGAACTGACTGAGAGTCACAGACTGTCAGTGGCTGCAGGGGGCGCTGTGTCCCAGATCCACGTTCAGTGTCAACGTGTCACTCTGAAGTGTTTTCTTGCTTCATGTTTGAAACTTTGATCTTTAGATGAATCGTGAACAGCAGCTTGAATCCGTTGTGTAGCAAGTTTAGTTTCACTGTGATTAAACAATCACATTTAAACAAGTAACTTTAATTTGTCAAATTACTACAGAGACACTTTAATTCCTAAAATCAATTATTGAATTAATGAACCATCAAACGTGTGTGTGTGTGTCTGTGTGTGTGTGTGTGTGTGTGTGTGTGTGTGTCTGTGTGTGTGTCACAGTGCGGCGGTGGAGAGCACCGGAGCAGCGAAGGCGGAGGCTCAGTCTCGGGCGGAGGCGGCTCGTATCCAGGGGGAGGCGGCCGTCAACGAGGCCAAACTGAGGGCGGAGGCTCAGAGCATCGAGGCGGTACGTCCTGACCTCTGACCTCTGACCTGTGTGTGTGTGTGTGTGTGTGTGAGAGCTCTCAGATCGCAGCCTACTACAGACTTGACTTAGCAGATATCAGATGAGATGTGAACGTGTGTGTGCAGGACGCGGAGCTGCAGCGGCTGGCGAAGGCTCGAGAGCAGGAGCTGAGCTACAAGAAGGACATGGATCATCTGGACGTGGAGAAGCAGGAGCGCCTCGCTCAGATCGAGAGCCAGAGGTTCAGTCAGCTGGTCCAGAGTCTGGGCCAAGACACGCTGAAGGAGATGGCGAGAGCCGGACCTGAGCTGCAGGTACTGTACAGTACACGCTGTGAACATACAAGTACACGCTGTGAACATACAAGTACACACTGTGAACATACAAGTACACACTGTGAACATACAAGCACACACTGTGAACATACAAGTACACACTGTAACATACAAGTACACACTGTGAACATACAAGTACACGCTGTGACCATACAAGTACACGCTGTGACCATACAAGTACACGCTGTGAACATACAAGTACACACTGTGAACATACAAGTACACACTGTAACATACAAGTACACACTGTGAACATACAAGTACACGCTGTGACCATACAAGTACACGCTGTGAACATACAAGTACACACTGTGATCATACAAGTACACACTGTTAACATACAAGTACACACTATAACATACAAGTACACGCTTTGAACAAACAAGTACACGCTGTTAACATACAGTACACGCTGTGAACATACAAGTACACGCTGTGAACATACAAGTACACGCTGTGAACATACAAGTACACGCTTTTAACATACAAGTACACACTTTTAACATACAAGTACACACTGTAACATACAAGTACACACTGTAACATACAAGTACACGCTGTGAACATACAAGTACACGCTGTGAACATACAAGTACACGCTGTGAACATACAAGTACACGCTGTGACCATACAAGTACACACTTTTAACATACAAGTACACACTGTAACGTACAAGTACACACTGTAACATACAAGTACACGCTGTGAACATACAAGTACACACTGTGAACATACAAGTACACGCTGTGACCATACAAGTACACACTTTTAACATACAAGTACACACTGTAACGTACAAGTACACGCTGTAACATACAAGTACACGCTGTAACATACAAGTACACGCTGTAACATACAAGTACACGCTGTGAACATACAAGTACACGCTGTGAACATACAAGTACACGCTGTTTATTAAAACTCACAGACAGGTCACGTGATGGTTGAACTTTACTGAGACACTATAACTTCATTAAATGCTCCCTCACTCGTCAGTGTTTAGCTGTAGAGCGTTGGTTCATGCCGGGTGTGTCCTGCAGGTGGCGCTGCTGCTGATCATTTCAATGGAGGATCTGAGTTATTACAGATACTCAGTTAACTCCTGGTTTCTCCTGCAGGTGAAGATGCTCCAGGCTCTGGGCCTGAAGTCCACCCTCATCACTGACGGGTCATCACCCATCAACCTCTTCACCACCGCCAGCGGCCTGCTGGGGGCGCTGCCGGGCCAGTGAGGAAGAGGAGGAAGAGGAGGCCAATGTTCAGAAGAAGCTCATCATGTGATCTGGGTCATTAGATTCTCTTTGTGTGTTTGTTAAAACTCCGCTCGTCTCATCGTTGTTCAGCGACGTGTCGACAAATGAAGAAGAAAGTTTCTGTAAACGACGTTCAGTCCAAATAAAACTGTTTACATGTGACCCGTTCTGTTCCTGTGGTGAGACATGAAGATCAATAAGCTTCAGAAATCATAACTCTGTTATGAACTTTAAAAAAACAAAATATCATTATTTTTCCTGAACTCAAAACCAAATGTACCTGTTTATTTTGTATTATGAGACATGTGCTCTGTGCTGGTTTGATTTACTCAGAACACAGTGTTCAAAAAAAAGAGGAGCCGGTGGGTCATCAGGACTCCATGGGGACATGATGGGGACATGATGGGGACTCCATGGGGATATGATGGGGACATGATGGGGACATGATGGGGACATGATGGCGGACGGCAGCAGATGAGGATCAGGCTGAAGAGGCGGCGACTCTTTAATTTAATCCATCGATCAGATAATTGAGTCGGAGGAGGGTAATGAAATCCCTCAAGGTCGACTGTGATTCTCTCAGTCTGTCTCCTCTGGTCCTCTCGTCCTCTCGTCTCCTCTGGATCTTCTGCTCCCGTCTCAACAAGCAGTGTCTCACTCCAGATCCTCAGAGGAGACACAGTGTTGATATGTTATTAATATGAAACTGCTCCAGATCACACACCTCCTCTGAACATGTCGGATTATTTCCGTCAAGATCCATAAATTAATCTGAGAAAACAAGGAAAAGTCAAAAATGTTTGAGGTCGTTAAAGTTTCTATATTTGTTAAAGTTTACATCTGAAGTGTTCCTCACAAACAAACAAACAAACAAACAAACGATCGACTCCGAGTCCCAGGCATCAACCTGCTGTGAAAACTTCCTCACATCCTCTTCCTCCTCCTCTTCTTGCCACTTGTCTTCCTCCTCTTCCTCCTCCTCGTCTTTCTCCTCCTCCTCCTCCTCCTCCTCCTCCTCCTCCTCCTCCTCCCCCTCCCCACTCCTCCTCCTCCTCCTCCTGCTCGTCTTCCTCCTCCTCCTCCTCCTCCTCCTCCTCCTCCTCCTCCTCCTCCTCTTCCTCAGCTGCATTATGACACACCTCCTCCCCCTCCCTCCTCTCTCTCTGTCTTCTGATGGATTTTGCACCTTTTGTTTCCTCTCCTTCTCTCCTGGTCATTCCTTCTTTCTTTCTTCATTCTGTTTTTTTCTCTCACTCCTCCGTTTTTAAGCCTTAACTTTTCAAACCTTCACAGAAACCAAACAAATCATTTTCCTGTTTCATCTCCCCTTCATCCTCTCCTTCTCTCCTTCTCTCCTTCCCCTCATCTAACCTCCGTCTGTCTCTCCTTCTCTCGTCCTGTTTCCTCGGAGCTCCACTCTCTCAATAATTCATAAGAATCTGAAATTCAAATGAAGGAGAGAGAAAGAGAGATCTTTTATTAACGGAGAGGAATCAGACCTCTCTCTCTCTCTCTCTCTCTCTCTCTCCCCCTCCTTCCCTCC
>CM028862.1:530189-558225 GCA_016801935.1 Platichthys stellatus
AGAAACACCCCCCCCCCCCCCCATGTCTACTTCTTGTCACATTACAACACCAGCAAAATAAAAGCACAGACGTTTAGCAAAATAAAACATGATGAGTGATCAATTTCATTTGTACAACCTGAATGAAGATTTTATTTCTGCTGTATTCATAAGCATGTGCTCACTTCCTGTAGGTGTGTAGAGCTGAGGCCTAATTACTGATCTTATTTTTCTGTGTGCCACAGATCGATGAGGTTTTAACGCTCAGACATTCACAGACTGTAGATTTATTATTGTTTCATTTTAAACCCGTGAGTCAGAACAATGTGATTTTAATATTCTAGGTTTTAACAGAGTTCTAGCAGCTGCAGCACATTTTGAAATCCGTCACGATTCAGGAGGATTCATGAATCCACAGACTGGGAGGAGTTTGTATTGGACTGGAATTTATTCCCTTCAATCATCTTTGATAAACGTGAATATAGTGATATAAATGTTAGTTTAAGGCATGCACAGGCACACTCCAGTGTGTGGAGCATAAACAGGAGGTGACGGTCGACTCATGCTTACAGCATTTAAAAAGAGCAAGCAGGAAGCAGGTTATAGCGAGCTGTACAAACAGTAGATCACCATGTCGATACAAAAGATCCAGAGGATGAGAATAGAAATATAAAAATACAAAGGTCGGGTAACCAGGTCTCAGAAGAGCTTTTACATAGGAGATGAAAACCAAAGAAAAGTGTCATTTAAAATACAGCTTCTACCCGGAGTGACCAGGAGACGTGAGGAGGAAACGAAAAGTTCTGTGAGAAGATTCATCCGGTCACAGTTTTATATTTCTGTACTGTAGTTACAGTGTAAGTTGAATATTTCCCCGACAGCTCTTCACCTTCATCATGTTTCAGATTCTCTCTTACGGTTGAATAAATAACTCGATGGAATATTCAGAACAGACTGAAGGAAGAAGTTCAATAAAGTTCAGCAGAGAGAAAATGTATAATATGTGTTCATAATTATTTCTCAGCTGCTTTGTGATCGAATCAGACACCGACTTCACCGAGAGGGAGAGAATTCCAAAAGCTTGATTTGTTACTGATTGTATTGTTTTAGTTTTATCTCAATATCATTCAAAATGACTGGTGATTTAAATTTACCTGATCAATCTTCCTCAGAACTTTTAATTTCTTCATGTAACACAATGGAAGTTTTATATAATATACATGTATACACACATATATACATATACACTACAGCAGTTTTTCCATGTACAGAAATTGTGCCAGAAGAGTTGAAGGCAGACGTCTGTATAAATGATAAAACCCTGTTCATTATAACATGATAACGATGTTTGAGTTCAGACAGTAACACAACAGATCCAAACAATAGTTGTAACAGTCAGTTCAAATCATCAGACACGTGAGGCGACTCTGAGAGGCAGCGCAAGCAAAACGAGTCCGAGCAGAACTCAGAGAAGCTTCCCCGACACGGAGCGGAGCTTCGTTGCATAATGTGATTAGTAAACATGCTACATACATGAGGAGGTCAGCTGCAGGCGTAAACAGCACCGCCATGACCACGCCCACATTCATCTGAAAAGCCTGATTCATTCTGAAACAAACATCCACATCATCATTCTACACAAATTGAATGGATGTGATTTTATATCGTGTTTTAACCCTCAAGCGACTTCGATGAGGTCAACACCTAGCGGCCGTTTCCATGTCATGTGACGTGAACGCAGAGTGACCTCAACCAACCCCACCACACTGCACTAAACTCCACCCGACCTCATCCGACTCCACCCAACCCTACCCGATTCCACCTGACCTCAGCTCAACTCACCCAGCCCCACCCGGCCCCACCTGACCTCAGTGACTCCGTCTGATTGGTGCAAAGTTCAAACGTTGAGTCACTCAGCAGCAGCGACATTTTCTTAAACCCACAGTTTGTGTGTGAGTGGATTGTGGGTCACTTACTGTTCACAACAATGAATACTGTTTATTTACAAAGTGCTACTCAGTTAGCACTCGTGCTAAATGAGGCTACGTTGGATGTAAAAGCTTGTTTTAATAAATACTGTAAACATGCACAGGGCGGAGGAGGTGAAGCCCTAATTTATATGTTCACAACACGTGTGTTAGTGACACACACGTTAAAACACAGCTTATGTGAGTGTACCGCTGGTGCTAGCACAGCTAATGTGAATAAAGGAAGTGAAATATTCTCAAAGCGTTTCAGAGATGGATCCTCACGTTAGCTTTTGAACGAGTTTCCAGTCGTACATGTAGTGGAAGCATTTTGTGTTGATGTATGAAAGTAAACATCCTTTTTTCAGAGCAGCTGACGTCAGGACATGAGTCTGTGTGATCGACCACCAGGGGGCAGCACTCGTCTGCCTCGGTGGTTGTGCGGTACAGACGACGTGTCAGTGCGTTTGTCTTTTTCTGTCCTTCGTTCACGTTGAAGAGACGAACAGTTCATCGCTTCAGGTTCAGATTCGTCTGGCATCAAAAAGTGTAAAACACGTCCGTCAGTTCACACGATGTCCGAACTGTGGCACGAGATTCATTAACACATCAGTGGACACGGACCCAGTCCACTGCCATGACAACAGATGGGACAGTGAAGCGAGAGGAGGTTTGATGAGGCGTCCAGCAGGGGGCGCCGGTGTCGGGCTGGTTCGTTGGAGGTGTCGTGGGTAGAGCGTCAGGTGGAGCATGCTCATCGTGCAGCGAGAAACAACAGCAAAGAACGGAACAGATTTTTAGAACTCGTTTTTCATCCGGTGCTGGAGCGTGAAAAAGGGGCGGGGCTTCAGGAACGAGAGGAAACGAGAAGTCCAGAAGTCGAGAGGTCGAGAAATCAGTCTGACTGCTGACGCTCGTCTCATTAGGACTTTAATATCACTGCAGTGAGAGAGAGAGGGGGGGAGAGAGAGAGAGAGAGAGTGTGAGAGAGAGAGAGACACAGAGAGAGACAGAGAGAGAGAGAGAGAGAGAGAGAGAGAGAGAGACATTTAGAAACTAAAGTTGGATAAACATCAGATTTGTATTTGCTTTTTTTAATTCATGCAATTATTTTAACCATATTAAAAAGATATTAAACTGATACGAGACAACAAGATGGACTGAATGCTTCTGTTCAGCTGGTGAAGAAACACTGGAAACTTGGTTTAGACTAAAATTAAAAATTTCAACAGGAATCAATCAGATTATTAAGAAGATCTGACTTTAACATTCTGGAATAATTTCACTTGCTGAGTTTGAGATGAATAAAGTAAATTAATTTGGGTTGAAGAAGTCAAAGAGCCTGCAGTTCCTTACAGCCCCAGTTGAGGGCGATGGCTGCAGCAATGATGGCGATTCCTCCCACGATGGAAACCACCGACAGGATCATGGCGTTCCGGCCCAGACGACGAGCCCCGTCCAGGTTCCCCTGCTGGAGACTGTTCCTGGACTGAGACCAGAGAACACAGGGATCTGACACCTGACTACAAGTTACAAACAAACACAATGTTGTCTGTTGTGTGTGTGTGTGTGTGTGTGTGTGTGTGTGTGTGAGTGAGTGTGTGTGTGTGTGAGTGAGCGCTCCACACTGGTACCATCACAGAGAAGGTGAGTGCTACGATGTTGATTGGCCACAGGGGGCAGAAGCAGGACAGGATGGCGAGGATCAGGTAGTCCCGCGGCTTGGACCCGTCCACCGGGCCCTCTACGAAGCCGCTGGGCCGGCGGGTGAGCGAGGGCCGGGGCGAGCCCGCCACTAACGAGCCGGACCGGCTGCCCAAGCCCGAGCGCCCGTTGGCGTGGCCGCCCGGCTTGGCGTGCAGCATGGGCGACACAGAGGACACTGTGGGGGAGGAGTCGACCATCGCCGGAGCGACTCCGTTACCTGGAGGAGGAGAAGAAGAACGAGGGACGATTGAGTTTTTGATTCAGGTTCATTTGAAGGAAGAGAAGAAGAAAAGACATTTTATTACTGGTGTCCATGTGGTCGCTGATCACAGTCAGGTGCTCCATGGCTCCGCCCTCCTCTCTCATCTCCTCTGCCGCTGAGGAGGCGGCTCTCTGCTCAGCTGGTTGAGAGGTCACGGGGGCGTGGTCTGCCTGGCCGCCCTCTGGCTGCGTGCTGATTGGCTGCTGTGTCTCCTCCATGCTGCTGGGACTAGTGGCCATGTGATGAAGCTGCGTGTTGAAGAAACGTGACGGCTCGCTCTGGAAAGGAAGGATGACATCACGTGGTTTTTCTTTTGGATTCTGTTTGAAGTCTCTGTACACGACAGAGCAGTACCACCGGAAACCATCGGAGGCAGAGTTGCCAAAAGGAGCACGTCAGTTTCTTTTTGACAACGTGTCATCGTTTCCTTTTTTCTCTTTCTAACGTTAACCTCCTGCATCGACGTCTCAGAGGAATCAGTGAGAAATTCATCCAGAAATCCTCATAAATGATTTTGTCTTGATGCAGTTTCATGTAAAATCTTTAAATGAAAAGTTAACGACCACAGCCCAGTGTCTGTGGAGCAGCTGCTGCTCTCTGGCTCCTGCTGGTGTGTGGCTGGTGTGTGGCTGGTGTGTGGCTGGTGTGTGGCTGGTGTGTGGCTGGTGTGTGCTTCCTGTGTGGGTGTCGTGATGTTACGAACTTCAGATGGATGTGAGTGACGGTGTGGACGATAGACTGCAACAGAGGAAGACTCCTCTGTGAATACCAGAGTCACCATCGGATGATGACTGGTTCCCCTCGGTCGCCTCCAGGGAGCAAACACTGCAGCACAACTGGAAGAGCTGACAGAGCCACAGGGTTTTCTTACAGAGCGACGCTCTCTCTGATGCTCTGCATCTCTTCATGAAACAAGATCCTGGTCCTCAAAGATCCTCTGAACAAACCTGCCATCCAGAAAAGACTTCACAACTAATGCAACATCTGTCTGTCTCTGTCTCTGTCTCTGTCTCTGTCTCTGTCTCTGTCTCTGTCTGTCTGTCTCTGTCTCTGTCTCTGTCTCTGTCTCTGTCTCTCTCTCTCTCTATCTCTCTCTCTCTCTCTGTCTCTCTCTCTGTCTCTCTCTGTGTCTCTCTCTCTCTCGCTCTCTGTCTCTCTCTCTGTCTCTCTCTCTCTCTCTCTCTCTCTCTCTGTCTCTGTCTGTCTGTCTCTGTCTCTGTCTCTGTCTCTGTCTCTGTCTCTCTCTCTCTCTCTCTCTCTGTCTCTCTCTCTCTGTCTCTGTCTCTGTCTCTCTCTCTATTTCTCTCTGTCTCTCTCTCTCTATGTCTCTCTCTATGTCTCTCTCTCTCTCTCTCTGTCTGTCTGATGTTCTCACATTAGATATTTTCGCAGAAACTAAAATGTATCTCATTAAGACGGAATTTTTTGTGAAGAGATAAATGTCATATTGTTATAACTAGATGTGAACAAAAAATCACATGAAGATGTTCTCATCTGAATTTTCTGAATATCTTGTGTAGCAGGGGGTGGCCTCAAGGACACTGCCAATCTTCACCGATTGGATGGTACTAGCTGTCAATCACACTGTGGCACTCACCCCCCAACAGAAGTAGATTTATTTTCTATAGACTTCCATAGAAACTACCAGTGGAGTCGCCCCCTGCTGGTCAGGGAGAGAAGACAGGTTTTAAGATCTTCAACACTGGCTTCGCTTTCAGCACCCGGAGTGTATTTGTGTTTTAATTTCTGATTTATCTTCTAATTTGCTGCTCAACTTAATATTTAATTAGCAAAATATTTGATAAATTAAGACATTTATAGTGGAAAAGTATAATTTTTGCTCATGTATATTTTCCACCTTGAATATTAATTTTTTTAGATTTGTGTGCCGCACAAAACAACATTTCTTTGTTGGTTTTATTATTATGTTTTTTTCTGATTAATATATCTTGTGCTTCATTGGGAAGACAAAGCCAGTTCACGACTAATAGGACACATCTGGTTCTGGAGGAAACACCAACACGACAGTATTTTATACATACTTGACACACACTGATGCATGAGTATGTCTCGTATCATTTCACACACACACACACACAGAGACAAAGACAGACACACACATACACACACACACACACTCACACAATATAAATGCACCAAATGCATCGCAGGCAGACAAAGGAAAAGGGTTGAATCCAGATGGAGGCAGCCCGACACACCCACAGAGGATCAGCAGCACATGTTCCTCACACATGTGAAATAAAAAGACCAGCAGCTCTCACCTGCTCCTAGTCCACAGGAAGCTGCAGGCTGATGCTCATCTTCTCTCAGAGGGAGAAACAGGCTTAAATCCTGACACCGAATCAGATCTAAACCAAATGTGAATCACGACTCAGTACAAACCTTCAGAAGGTGGAGGAGCAGCTCTGCAGCAGTTTAATGTTTCATTTGTGATGCAGAGTGGAGGAGTGTCCTGCCGCAGCTCTGGTCCTCTGCAAGAGGTAAGAGGGGAGGGAGGTGTGTGTGTGTGTGTGTGTGTGTGTGTGTGTGTGTGTGTGTGTGTGTGCTGCAGTAATTGCAGTACAGTCACTGCTGCTCGTGTTCCACAGGGTCAAGCTGACTGGAGCTAATGGCAGTTCCTCTCAAAACAATTCAAAATAAAAGCCTAGATGAAGCTCTGCAGGGTTCTGTCATTAAAAAGCCCCCCCATTACATTTGTATTTCAACCTGCAGTGGGTAACAGCGATGCTTTTATTTTGAAGGCAAATGTGCCAATGTCCTGTGTAGTGTTGGCTGAACACCGGAAACGCACTGAACCTGTTTCTGTCCCATCCTGAGGTTTGTGCTGACAAAGTAAAATCAAACAATGCAGCATTGAAAAGTCTTATTTCTATCATTATCATTTATAATGACATTTACACCCATGTCAGTGTTGAGGTATCATATATTTCAGCGTTTGAAATGCATAACGTAATAAATGTGATAACAAATAAAAGAAACTGTCTCTTCTTCCTGTTTGATTGGGATTTGAATGTATTTTATTTTAATGATTGATCTGAGAGTCGGTCAAACGCACCAACTGCGACCGATACAGATTTACATACCACCAATTATTAAGATTATTATTGTTTGAGTTTTGTCTAGATAAGAAGTCACATTTATCTCTTCAGACCAACACAATGCAGACACATGCACATGACGCCACCAACAGAGACCACGTGATATTAAAACCACAGAAATTTTAAATATTTATTTGATTTTATATTTTCTTCTCTAGTCTTGTGTTCTAAGTTTTATTACATTACATGTCATTTAGCTGACGCTTTTGTCAAATGTACTTCCATTTTTAGTACACTCAACATTTATGAGGGGCCACTTAGATGGGTCCTGGTGGGCGGCGGTGGATGGTGACTGAGGACTGGAGTGGCGTTCTGGACTGGATGGTGGATCGTGGTCCTGCTGGCTGCTGACCATGGAGTTTGATGCAGCGGGACTGCTTGGCATGTCATGTTGGGGTCGTCCTTCGGGATGTCTACCCTCATCAATGCTGCTAGAGACTTTAATCCTGATGATGTTTCCTTCACTTGACATCTGTTGACTTGTGTCCGTCCTGGGAGACGGGTCCTCACATGTGTCTCTGAGGTTTCTATGTATTTGTACCTGTTAATGTGATGTCTCACCCTGTTGGAGCCCTATGAGATGAATTGTAATATTTGAATATGGGCTATAGAAATACAATTTGATTGATTGATTGATTGATTGACTTAGGGGTTCAGTATCTTGCCAAGGATACTGTATCAGTATCTGCACTTCGGCATGCAGATGGGGAAGAGTGGGGTTTGAACCTGCCATCTTCATGTTGGAGAACGCCCGCTCTACCCCCTTGGCCACACTGCCCCATTCATGCACTGTTTTCACTTTTTATAAATACCCATACATCTGCTGAAGCATTATTCTTCAGGCTTACTATGATAATCTAATGCAGTTATTAATCACCTTAAAATATTTGTATTGTCAATTTCTCCATTAGCACAAACGTCTTTGGACTTGTAGTAGTTCTGGTGACTTCACTGCGGTGACCTTAATCTTTACCTATTTTGAACTTAAATTTTTCTTATGTTTATATCCGTGCGTCCATTGTCTGTGAATATATCTATGTGAATATTGTAAACATAAGTGATCAGACATCAGACTAGTGGCAAAAACTTGGACTATGGGCAGAAAAGGTCTCTGGTTCGACTCCACGGAGAGAAAACAAAAGACGAACCTGGATTGATCTGTCCACAAATCCAAGAGTCTCCCTACCCTGTCTAGTGCCCCTGAGCAAGGCACCTTACACCCCCAACATCTGCTCCCCGGGCGCCGTACATGGCTGCTCACTGCTCTGTGTGTCCTGCACCAGATGGGTCAAAAGCAGAGGTTAAATTTCCCTACCTGCATGAGTGTGTTGTGCATGTGTTTGGGACAAATAAATGCATCTTTATCTTAATAATACAATAAGGAATCAAAGAGCTTTTACTTTGGTCCATGTATCATCTGCTCACAATGAGGAGGCGGGATTTATTTATTTAATGAAGCCAGTCACCAGGGGGCGATCAAAGGGAATTGTCAAGTCATGCATCTTTATTCAGAGTTTGTGTTTAGTCCTTAATTCTGGTTAAGTGTTGTCGCTGGTGTTTCCGGTCGGTCTGTTGTTGTTGCTGGTGTTTCCGGTAGTGTTTCCGGTCGGTTTGTTGTTGTCGCTGGTGTTTCCGGTAGTGTTTCCGGTCGGTTTGTTGTTGTCGCTGGTGCTTCCGGTCGGTCTGTTGTTGTCGCTGGTGTTTCCGGTAGTGTTTCCGGTCGGTTTGTTGTTGTCGCTGGTGCTTCCGGTGCCGCAGCGGATCACGATGAGCAAACTGCCGCAGCTCAGCTCCATCCTGTCGCAGCGGCTCGGCGCGCTGCTCCGGGACGTCCTGGACGTGGTGGAGGACGCGGTGACCGAGTACCGGGAGGAGGCGGCCAGGACCCGGCGGGAGAACGACAGCCTACGGAGACAGCTGCGGGACATCCTGCTGCTGGGGACCGACACCGACTGGCTGAGTAAGGCCGAGACACCACAGCCCGGCCCGGACTGCGTCGAGAAAAGAGCTTAGTTTAGATTCACGAAGAGATTTAAGGCAGAAAACTGATGTTAAACACAGACTTTAAAGTTTCCGACGTTCGTTAAAGATTCTATTCGTTATTCGGCTTCTTTTAAATTAACCAACTTTAAAGATTTTCCGACTTTTTATGTCATTTTCACGTTACTTCCGTTTTACACCAGTTTCCAGCAGGACGTAATTTAGCTTCCGAAAACGCACGTGTTGTTTTGTTGTTGTTATTCCATTATTATCATTTGTGTGCTTCTAATAAACCATCGTGTGACAGTTATTGTGGAGAGGAGCTGGATCCAGATTCTAAACAAACTTCTGTCTCTGTTTCAGGTTCAGATTCCTTTATTGATAAGCTATATTTTCATTATATATTTAATATTAACAAATTAAATATATATTTTCCCTCATATCTGAATGTGTGAACATAAACAGTTAAAACTAAAATCTTTATGGTCAACACGATATCACAGAAGCACCAATTCAGGACGATCTGATTATATTTGGGAGGTCAAAGGTCACATTGACCTCGCATGAATTTATAATGAAAAGGAACTGGTTGATTCTCATATTCCAGTTCCTCTCAGGAGGATTTTAATTGGTCTATTTGTTTCTCTGTGGTTCCAGGATCCAGGTCCAGTCTCGGTTTGGAGGCTCCTGAGCAGCAGCTCACGGATCCAGATCCGAGGCCGCGCTCAGAGGAGCCAGACTCCTCCCTGAAGCAGCCTCACAAGCACATCGTGTCCGTGCAGCTGCTGTCCGTCCAGAACCGAACGCCCCCCAGGAAGACTCTGCTCCCCAGGAACCAGGACCCCGCTGAGGCCTGGGAGCCCGAGCTGAAGCCCGATCCTCAGCAGGAGGAGAGCAGCCAGGCGTCACCACGTCCTCGAGACTCCACCTTCAATCTCCCCTCCGCCTCCGCCGCCAAAAACCACGTTGAGCTCCCAGCGTGCAGAGAAGAGCCACGAGTTCCTGCTGTGATCAAAACGGAACCTCAGGAGTTCAGCGTGAGTGAAGATGAAGGTCACACTGAGTCTGTGACAGCGGTGTCACACGCTCACATCACACAGGACGGGTCGAAGCTCAGAACCACCGACCGGGCAGGCCGACATGAAGCTAGTGGAAACAAGAAGCCCTCTCAGGACAGGTTAACGGCTCCAGCTGATGATGGAGCACCAGCTGGTTATCACTCGGAGCTCGTCCATCGCTGCCCCCGCTGTGGCGAGGCGTTTGGCCAGGCTAACAGTCTCCGCCTCCACCTGGAGCAGAGACAAAAGACCTACGCCTGCGACTGGTGCTGCAAGTCCTTCGCGCAGTCGGCCGACCTGCGGCGCCACCTGCGCACACACACGGGCGAGAGGCCGCACTGCTGCACCTTCTGCTCCAAGAGCTTCAGCCAGCGAGGAAACCTGCGGCGCCACCTGAGGATCCACACGGGCGAGCGGCCGTACAGCTGCCCGTTCTGCTGCCGCACCTTCAGCGACGGAGACACCATGAAGAAACACAAGCGCACACATTCAGGAGAGAAGCCCTACCGCTGCGTCCGGTGCTCCAGGACCTTCACCACGGCCAGCGGCCTGCAGATTCACTTAAAGAAGGACATGTGCCTCGTGGCCAACGCCTGATTGGACAGGAGGAAGTGATGCAGCTGGGACGAGGCGTGTGGCTGCAGCCGGGGGGGGGGGGGGGGGGGGGGGGGCGGCCGCCGCTGAAAACAAAACCCTCTGTGCAGATGAGATGTTTCCTGTTGTGTTTTCCTAGACACACAAACACATCGGTCTTCATTGGTTTGTTTTCTGCCTCCTTCCTGCACGAGCGTCTGACTTGGGAACTCGTCTGATTGGTTGAAAGGACAGATCAGGCAGCCAATGAGTGAGCAGGAGTCATTTCTTTGCGTTGCTGTGGATCGGGACGAGTTGTGCTTCTCGGCAGCTTCACAGCTTAACTGACTGATGCTGTTCAAGCCTTTGTGTTAATTTATTTATATTTATTTTTTTATGTCGACTAAAGCCTGGAGAGGACGATTCAGCTGAAATGAAAAGTGATTTGAAGGAAAAAAGTTTGACTGTAACTTGAGAATCGAGGAACATTTCACATTTTCTTTCTCACGACTGAAACGGAGGAATCTGTTTCTCCTCAGCTCAGAAATGAATCTGTACAGGATGATTGACGGTAACGTCTCTTTAACTCTGAGTTAGTAGAAGAAATCTTTCTTATAAACAGGAAGACGTCACTGTGAACTGAGTTACTTTTTTCTTGGAATAGCAGTAACTATATCTGCTCTGTATTATGGATTTTATCATTATGAATACGTTTCTCTGGGTCTGATACAGATTTGTTAGTGTAAAACTAACATGAACTGGGAAACAGCAGAGTGACCACTAGAGGTCAGTGGTGTCCCTAATATAATGTTGACTCGGTGCGTGTGTGCCTGTGTGCCTGTGTGTGTGTGTGTGTGTGTGTGTGTGTGAGTGTGTGTGTGTGTCGTCTTCACGCTGATGAAGTCCTGCTTCTGGCTGCTGCTAAGTTAAGATGAATATTATTTATTTTGTCAGAGTTTGACGACTGTGAAGACACATGAAGGAGTCACAGTGTGAATGTGTCCATCGTCTCTGCAGATTGTCTCATTTTCAATATTTTGTAATCATGTAAAACATTTTGGGTTTTTAGGCAAAATAAATGTTGAGTGAAACATGTGCATCTAAACTATTGATTAATTTAAGTGGCTGGTTTCAGTTTGATTATGTAAAATATATACATCCTAGTACATTTACATTGAAAAGAAAAAATTAAGGATATATATGGTATATTTATATGTCAAATCTTACTAAATGTATAAGTAACATTATGATTACAAGTATAAAGTTTTGCAAAGTGCTTTAATTTAACTATCAAATCATTTGTAGGTGAAATGCTTCTTGTTGTAGTTCTCTTTTCTATCTATAGGGGGCAGTATAAACCCACTCAGCTGAAATGAATGGGAACAAACCAAAGTCACATTCGTGTTTGTGTTGAATCCAAATTTACTTTTGCTTCGTACATAAAACACCTGATAGAAATGTAAGAACAACTGTAAAGCACGAGATCAGTGTAAACAACAATATCGTATAGAAAGTCACACTCATACATTCAGTCGTGCATAAAAGAGAAACGCTGGAACACTTGGAATTAGAAAACAGGCGTATAGAGATATAAAGCAGTATATCAACATCTTGCATCATGCAACAACAAGGAAGAACCACTGGTATTGATATATAATCATCATCAGTCATGGCAACAATAGGATGCAGTTTATTCTTCACAGTCTCATTGAGTGCAATAGAAATGTGGTGTGTGCGTTGTGTAGCCTTAAGACAAAACATGAGATGGAAGCTGCCGACAGTTTGTGTCTCTCCAAGCGTTGTTCTGATATCTGTTGTCCAAAATTCTAAAGTCATACAAATTATAGGGATGCCTTAAACAGTGGGTTTATCTAATGTTAGCATTCGTTAGCATTCACCTGCAGCAGTTAGTTAACGCCCATGTCAGCTTGTGGCTCTAAAAATGATGCTATAACAAAAATTCAGGTAATTTTCGACACCATCGGAGTTTAAGATAAAGTTAACGTAAACTATTTCAACCTGCTAGCAACAGTCGTCATGTGTGTTTGAAACATCAGACAGTTTCAAATGGAAGTTGCCTCCACAGAATACTGCTAACATGGAGGAGGCGGGGTTTATAACCGATACTGCAGCCAGCCACCTGGGGGGGATCAAGACCTATCGGCTTCCCTTCTGGGGGCTGTCATGTCTGCCATCTTTCTGTCTCGTCTGTGGTTGAAAACCATTGAACACGTGAGATCTTAAACACTTGAACCTTCACCTGATCAGCAGGAAGATGTGACGTGGAGCTAAAGTCAAACATATGAAGGGTGGAACTGGTGGAGGAGAACAAAACAGAGAGAAAACTGGATCTGCTCCAGAGATCTGTTGGAATAGCATACGATTTGTTGTTCCACAGTTCTTCTTCTTCTTCTTCTTCTGAATTCAAGGCACATCAGACAGTGAACGTGACCTTGTGACCCAGCAGAGGGCGCTCACTATCAGTTTGACCAGTTGCAATGCAGCAGTAAAGTCAGTCCGAGAAAAATCTCAACAAATGTTTTTGGGAAACATTGAATCCAACTTGATCTTTAGCTCCACTGAGGAGTTTGTTTTCTTCTGTTTGTTTGTTTGTTTGTTTGTTACCAGGTTTACACAAAACTACTGAGTTCACTCTCTCTTACGTAGCAGATGTTATTCAAGGTTTTCACAGATGTCTCATGGATCTTGATTTTGAAAAGCAGTTTGTTTACAGGACTACGTGTGTGTGGTGAGTTTAAGGGAGTGTTGTGCCTTGGCAGAGGTTTGAGCTCTGAGTCACATTCTGGTTGGAGTCCGTGAGGGCCCTGTCCCCCCCCCCCCCCCCCCCCCCGCCGCGCCCGGCGCCGCCCCCCCCCCCCCGCAGTGAGGCTGCACAGCTGCAGTGTTTAGGTTGTTCAACAAGTCCAAGTGCAACACGAGACGTGTCCATGCTCACAGTTCAAGTCCAAGAAGAAACGTAGTTTGTCTTACCTTCTGAATTATTATACTAACATGTAAACGTTGCACAACATGCTTCGACAAAACTACACTAACTTATGGTCATGCCAATAGAGCAGTGTGTGTGGGACGCTCATCTCAACGGTAACATGGCTGCTTCATGCATTTAAATTATCATTATCTTTAAAAACAACACATTGATCCAGATGTTAGACGAGTCTTTAAAGAGAAATACATTCAGAAGTTTCATTAAACCAACATCTGGATTTATCAAAGGTTAACCACGGCTCAGCTTTGAGACTCAAGTTTTTCACTCAAACACGAGAGAACAGAGACGGAATTACTGTGATCAGAATATGTACAGACAGGGGGCGCTGTCATGTCACCAGGAATATGTTAACTCTTCTTTTTGGATTCAGACTCTCTGACTGGGAGCAAAGACACTCGATGACTGAGAGACCAGCTGTAGAAAAAGATCATGCACTTTAACTTAAGCTAGAAGTGATTTCAGTTTATTTTCTGTAGGTTCCACCCCTCATAAGTGTGTGTGTGTGTGTGTGTGTGTCTGTGTGATTCAGCCAGCAAGCTTCTTCTTCTTGTGGACGACTCACTGTTGGGTATGGAAGGCACACCAGCACCATGCTGCTCCAGCTGATTCCTGTGGTGAAGACACTGGAGTCGGTCCCGTGAAGGAACCAGAGGAACCACATGACCCTGCAGGTGGCTGCAGAGGGGTTAATCGTGGCTGAGGGTTCGTGGCAGCTCATTGGTCAGGATGTGCCACCTCTCCACCCTGTGGCCCTGGTTCTTCAGGCAGTCCGTCCAGTGACGGAGGGCGTCGCCCTGTGAGTGACAGCTCAGACAGACGCCACCTGAACAACACGAGGAGAGGACGAGCTTTACAGGAGGAAGACGATTCTGATATTAGAGAGTAAAACATCTCCTGAGCTGATACAGAACAAGAAACCATCAATAATCCAATGAGTCCTGTTGTTATATAACCTGCTGTGATTGGTCCAAAGGTTTGAACTACAAAGTGTCTTCACTCTTCAAACCAACAGAACCAGGGTCAGTTTGATCCAGAGCCAGAACACCTCCTCTGCTCGGAGGAACCGTTCACACCTGAGGTCTGAGGCCGTTTCTGTGATGTCATGAATAAAGTGATGATGATTCTGAACCTTGTGATCTGTGACAGACGATATGACATCACCTACAGTCCTGGATTCAGCTGGAGAACATCAGAAGTGACTTAGTTATGGACGTGACCATGATCCATATTCAGTAACACTCAGTAACACAAAGCTTTACCAGCTCTAATGAGCAGCATGTTTTCAGCTCAGTACTATTAATAATAAAATATAGAAGCAGCTATGTTGAGTCCTGTCAGTGGTTTTCACTTTACTGAGATTATTTAGTGTGATGAGATCAAACATGATTCAGAGGAATCATCACACGGGTTCACCAGAGCTTCACTGTCAATCAGTCTGTGATTCTTTTACTCTCCACTGACCAAGTTTCATTCCACTGGACAACACAGCTCCTTGTCTCTGACTGTTTGAGTCCCGTCAGCACCGCTCACCGATGAAGTCGTTGGAGCGTCCCAGGTCGTAGTCCCACACCGTCACCTCCAGCGCCTTGCTGCTCAGCTCCGTCAGAGAGATCTCATAGAAGAACTCCTGCAGGGAACAGGCAGAGTCAAACCTGAGGGAACAAACACAACCTCACACCTCATCTGTCTCTTTCTGAATGTGTCCCACTGCTCCACCGTGCCACCGTACAACTGTACCACTGTACCACAGCTCCACTGCTCCACTGCTCCACCGTACCACTGCTCCATTGCTCCACTGCTCCACTGTACCACTGCATTACCATTATGCATCAGTACAATACAAACTACATTATGTACTGCATCTTCACGTGTTATTATTAGTTCTTTTTACGAACCATTTTTAAATGGTTTAAGTGATTTGTGGTTGTAGATTAATACATTAAGCTGCTTTGTCTATATTTTATATGTATTGATTTTGTTTGATAATTGTTTCATATGTAACCTGGTTAAAAAATCTATATATTATAATAAAAAAACTGTTAAGATAAACATGTGACTTAGTTAAAAACCAACATGATGTGTTAAATAAATCAATAATTTAAATAAATAAGGTTAAAAAGTTACTGCATGAACGACTCAAAGCGAGCATTGTATCGACTAAGTTTGAAAAGAAACTGGTGAACAGTTATGATTTTATTGTGAAGGGTTTATTGCAGTAACAGGAAGTTTGTGTAAAGGTTGAACCGATGAGGAGTCCTCACCTCGTTGAATTCAGGGTTGAGGGTTTTCTTGATCACTGTGGTTTTGTGCTTGGATTTCTTCTGGATGTCTGGTTTCAGGTATCTGACGCAGCCGGAGGAAAAGACCGTTAGTCTTCATTCATTTCCAAACAGGGGTCAGATACACACGTCCTCACAGGCTGAGCTATCTGTCAATCACATCGTACAAATGTTCAATAATAACAATAAATACAGATTTTACTTCCGTGTGTCTTAAATGAAAAACAACAACAAGAAATAAACCAACACTGACAAAGAAATCATGAGCAG
This sequence comes from Platichthys stellatus, assembly GCA_016801935.1. NCBI lineage: Eukaryota > Metazoa > Chordata > Actinopteri > Pleuronectiformes > Pleuronectidae > Platichthys > Platichthys stellatus. The sequence continues at coordinate 546,391 of CM028862.1, forward strand.
CAGCAAAGTGACTTTTTTTAGTTAGCTCCAATTTGTACATTTTTTATTGATCTATTTCATTTATTTGATTTAATCCAATGTTATTGTTTGTTTTGGCCTGTGGACACTTGATGTAAGACATAACTGAGTCATAACATCAGAGATGATGAGACTAGTTTTAATAAAGCTGGATGTCTTGAGACTAATTCGAGTCTCGTTGATTAGAAATGACGCGGTGCGTTTAATTAGAATCGTTTTCATTCTGCAGCCTGAAGTCGTGTTCATCCTCTTTAATGAAGTGGTAATTAATAATGATCAGAGTCAGTGTTACAGTGCAGCTCAGGGACTTGGCTGAGAGCAGGAAGGTGGAAGCCGAGCTTCTCTTCATCTCAGCAGCTGCACTGGAGCCACTTCACCGAGCAGGGCTGTGATTGGTTCTGATCCGTTATTTCAACAGATGACTCAGAGAAATCCTAAACGCTGGAGTCTGGCCCGACGCACTCGGCTGCCTCCTCTTCATCAGTCTCTCTTCTGCAACCTGTGAAGGCTAATAGGAAGAGAGAAGACGTCTGGGCCCTGTTGTGTTTGAGGCCCTGTTGTGTTTGAGGCCCTGTTGTGTTTGAGGCCCCTGATACGCTGCCACCTTGTGGTGATGATGTCATACAGTCAGTCTGTGCAGCAGGATCGATTCTCTTCGACCTGTCGCACTGTGACCTTCACTAAACTGAACGGACTTGTGTTTATGGGATGTACAAATCAAATGTGACGAACCTTCCTCTAACATCAAGCTGCCACTGTCGCTCTTTAATCACCTCATCTTTAATCACTGGTTTAATGAGGCACAGCATCAAACGTTTATCAGCTGGAAATGAGATAATGTGTCTCATCAACGGAGTTTTATCATAATCATAATGTGTCATCAATATAAAACATAATACATATTCGTGGTGTAATGGAAGTAAAGATGTTGAGATCATCATCTGGAATAAATCAACTAGTACAGTTTACACAGATGTTCATTGTCTCCAGAGGATGAATCCTTCCATCACTTTTCCAGGGATGGTGTTGACTTCATGAGGTCGACTGGGAGTACTGGAAGCACCTTGTGCTCGTGTGAACCAGTAACTTGAGTTCTGCAGGCTGAAGGGACGGTGAGGACAGTGGACAGGTCCCAGGACGAGGACACTGTGGAGTCCAGCTCACGTCCTCCTGTCTCTAACTTATTGCTGCAAAGACACCGTCTGGTTTTTAAACAGAACATCGACCTGAGGTCAGCTGATGAGCTGAGAATGAGTCGTGACACAGGAAGCTGGTGAAGGTCCGACCCTGTCAGTCGCTCTCCTGTTCTGCTTCCTCCACGAGGCCCGGCTGGTTCCTTCTGACTGAGCCGCTGCTGAGTGTCTCTCCAGCCGAGGGACAGACGTTCTTCTCTGAGGACGAACACGAGGGCAGCAGGCCGGCCTTCACGTCACGTTGAGGTCCAGTGTTTGTGTGAGGCGACCGACCAGCTGCTTTGTTTCTGTCAGTCACAAGTGATTCACTTACCAGCCTGAAGGAGGAAGTTAGTGTCTGATAGTCGAGGATCACTGATGTGTTCATCACGGCTCATTGGAATCCACCAAGCAGCACCGCCACTAAGTTAACAACTAAAAACACCAATTCACCCAAAATGAAACCGACATTTATCACCTGAACCGGAGACTTGAGGTGAGGAAACGTCTGCACATGAAGAAGCAGCCATGATGAGAGCAAACATGAGGAGCAGATTTATTTAGCATCAGACAAACTGGAGCATCTTCACCAAAGAAAGAAGATGACTCCTCGGACATGAGTGGTTTTAATGTTTATACTAGAGTGCTTACATTTTGACGTAGGGGTCGGAGAATCCGTTGACGTCCATGGCGGCCAGGTGGGCGCAGCGCCTCACTCCCACACTCAGACCGCCGCTGCGACGGCCTCCTCCTCCTTCTCCTCCTCCTCCTCCTCCCTCCATGTCATCATCGTCCAAACTCAGAGGAGGCACAAACTGCAGAGATAGCAGAAGACGACCTCTCTCCTCCAGACTGTGGAGCTGCTCGTTCTCCCACTGTGGACAAACCAGAGTGTGATCAGAGACTCAGAGACTCAGAGACTCAGAGACTCAGGTGAACCAGATCCTTCTGTTGGAACTGTTCAGTCTGGACCGGTCCGATTGTTTTCAGTGTTTTTTCATTAGACTTGATTTTGATAATTTGATTCACAAAATCTGACAACGTAACCGGACCAAACTGGAAACAGTGAAGGAAAAGAGCAGGTTCGAAACCGAGCTACCCCCCCCCCCCCCCCCCAACCGTGGGGGGGGCCCCCCCCCCCCCCAGCCTGTGGGGGTGGAGTGAGTAACCGATCACGTCCTTCATCTCTAAATAGACCTGATATCGGTGGGAGTCGAGTCTTTTCAGTCTCCCTATAATCCTGTTTTCTGCGGATGAGCTGCTCGATGTAGCTTCATCCCGAAACGTTCCCACTCAGCGGAGAGCAGCACACGCACCAGCACCCCCTGGTGGAGCCTGTACAAAGTGCAGGTATCTGATTGGATGTTTGTGGGGTCAGCAGAGAGAAGATTGACAGTTTATCCTTCATCTTCTCTCCGACCCGGGCGGAGATGTCCCGGATCTTCTGACCTTCACCTCATTCACCTTCACTCGTACTCAGTTGTTTCTAAACTCAGTTGGTATTCAGCTCCTGCTTCCCACTGCCCTTCACAATAAAAGTGCAGCTAAAGGTCAGAAAGGAGGTCGATGACCTTTGGAGGGCGTCAGCATCTTGGCTGGATTTCTCTCCCGCCTGCTGCACCTGGTGGGTGAGGAGCTTTGGAGAAGTGACCTGAGCTGAATACGACTTCAGCTCAGCAACATTAACAAAGTGAAATCAACCTTCAGCTGTGGATCCTCACTTCATCAAACCTGCTGCTGGAGGAACTGGGATCAGGGCAGGATCATGTGACCGCCGAGCAGCTGACGGACAGTTTGTGTCACCTGATCAACCCTTTGATCTCTGTTTGGTCTCCACCACCTCCTGAGGAAACAACAGGCTCAGCAGTGGCTGCTCTACGATCAGCTGCTCTGTGAGTCGCTGCTCTACGAGTCGCTGCTCTACGATCAGCTGCTCTGTGAGTCGCTGCTCTACGATCAGCTGCTCTACGATCAGCTGCTCTGTGAGTCGCTGCTCTACGATCAGCTGCTCTGTGAGTCGCTGCTCTACGAGTCGCTGCTCTACGATCAGCTGCTCTGTGAGTCGCTGCTCTACGAGTCGCTGCTCTACGATCAGCTGCTCTGTGAGTCGCTGCTCTACGATCAGCTGCTCTGTGAGTCGCTGCTCTACAATCAGCTGCTCTACGATCAGCTGCTCTGTGAGTCGCTGCTCTACGATCAGCTGCTCTGTGAGTCGCTGCTCTACGAGTCGCTGCTCTACGATCAGCTGCTCTACGATCAGCTGCTCTGTGAGTCGCAGGCTGCTTGATGCTCGTGTGTCGAGCTCGTTTTCAGACGAAGAATCACGAGAAGCAGATTTGAGATTTGATTAAAGTGACCAGAGAAGAATTAACGTTGAAGGAACCGCACCTCAGTGTTTATGTAATATGATTGAATTAATTCAGAATCTTTCGTGTTTTGATTTTTCTGGCTATGGAAAAGATTTGGCTGAAGACCAATAATCATAAAGCTGAAAAGCAGCGTAACTGAATCACATCATCACATCATCAAACAAACATCTACTTCAAGTGTTTTATCTTTCCATAAAAACATATCCATAAACTGCTGATATAGAAATGATCTATAAAACCTATTATAAAGCGGTGCCCATGAATAAGTGAGCTTGTCCTTCCACCTCTTCCACATCCAGCAGCAGTAAGGATAAATAATTCACAGCAACAACAGACACATTAATGTGAATCAGAATAAATTGCAATGCACAATAAACAAGGATATATTTTGGACCAAGGTCGTTAATGAAACTTTTTTTCTGCCTCCACCAGTTTGTATAACTGGTTCTAAAAAAGCACAGAGCAGAAAACCAGCCACAGATTTCTAATAAAACAAAACTCATATTTATCACTTGAGTCAAGACGTCCTCTAATCCCAGTGTTACAAACTGGGAAACACTCAGAGCTGCTGGTTGTCCCCATGCAGTGGTCCCCCCCCCCCCCCCCCCCCCTCAGCGCTGCCTGTGTCCCACACACAGCAGGAATCTGACCGAAGCTGTAAACTGTCTAACCGGATGTCCAGGTGTCCAATCAGCGGACATGTCTCCACCAGGGACAACTCGCTGTCGGTAATAAAAGCAGCTGACGGGTCAACACCAACAAATCCCAAGTCGGGACCAAATCGTCCCAGGACCTAATTTCAGACCAGTAACGTACACTGCTATAGTTCTGGTTTATTATTTTCCTCATATAGTCAAGTTATTATGTTATTCATTATTCAGTAGATCTCTGAGGTTTATAATCATAGTGACAGATATGATCCAAACGATGCTGAGATTCAGTCTGAACTTCGAGACCTTAAATCTGAAAAGGAGAAACTCTACTGGGAACAGGTGGAATTATTTCACTTCACTGGATCAAACCTCACTGGTTCCAGTAGAATATACATGAGACCACTGAGACACAGGTTTCATCTCCACAGCAGCAACTGGGACCAGACTTTGACTTCTCATCCGTTATAAGATATGAAATATTTCACAGAGAAAAACGATGCTACACACAGAGCTGAAGACATTTAGTACCAATCCTCCAGTGGACAGGAATCAAGACACCAGCACGCCGTCCCAGTGGACGAGCGGAGCTGTAGCTGGGTGAATGGAAGAGACAGAGTAATGAGTTCAAATCCCTCGGGGTCAGAGAGATGGATCCAACCTGCAGCTCAGAGACTCAGAGAAGTGGTTTCATCTCATAATGGTTTAATTCACTGGAAAAGAGAGAGAGTGTATTAAGGACCAATTCAGATAATAGGTTCCTCTCCACCTCCGCATCATGACACTCCTCATTCAGTTTAATGTGACTCACTTTCTCTGTGAACCTCGAGATAATACGTGAATTCTGTTTGACACAGATTTCAGACTGGTTGTGTTCACAGGTCCGTCAGATCACGTGTCAGCTGCAACATGAGCGATGGGACTGATCTCATCGTTTGCATGAGGGGAAATGAAACTGCAGTTTGTGTGTGTGTAGTGTTTTGTCGTGACTGATGTTGTGGGTCACTGGTCGAAGCTCCACCACAGAGCCGTCAGTTCCAAGCTTCTCAAAGATCCTTCAACACAGAGCAGCCACATGCTCTGCTCACTCCTCACTGGTTCTCTTGTCTCCTGATCTGCTGCTGAACTGTCTGAGTGGACTTTGTCTCCGATTCACTGAAGCGTCCTCGTCTCGTCTGAATCGTTTCCTGAGCTTCTCTCTGACTCGTGGACTTCTTGTCTTTGTGAGTCTTCTGAAGCTTTCACATTTAAGTGGTGAAGTCTGAAGGAAGCTCAGCGAGAGGAGCTGGGAGCTCAGCAGCTTGTTTACTCGTCTCCAGACAGAGAGAAAGTCCTGGTCCCTGTCCCTGTGAGTCTCCTGCAGAGCGTCTGGACTCGTTGAGGGTTCAAGCTCCTCGCGACTCCTCAGCTGTCGCTCGCTCACACTCGTTCTCCTCAGCTGTCGCTCGCTCACACTCGTTCTCCTCAGCTGTCGCTCTCTGCTCTCTTGATGGCTGCTCTGTCTGGTTGGTGTGGAGGCCTCCTCCGTCCTCTCCCTGACCCCGGCTGCATCTTCGTCTTCTGTCCCACACTCACACCAGTTTGACTCTTCTTCCTCTTCACTTGAAGTTCGTACTGAATGATGTTTTTATAATAAAAACCATTGACTGATGTTTCTTCACTTCCTTCCACTCTAATGAACAGGAACTCAAATATGTTTGATACCAACGCTGCCATTTTGTGCATTAGACTTGATTCGTGTTCTGTCATTAAGAGGAAACACTGAGTTGCTCGTTTACGTCACAGCAGAAAGAATCTGTCTCCTTTGTGTCAAGGTCCCGCCCACACACTCTCGACCAATCACGTTCATCTCAACTCGTTTATATCATCAATAACAGATTCAAACTTCTCCTGATCAGAAACAAAGATCAGTGGAATAAGACCTGAAAAGACAGAAACATCTGTGACAAACATTTATTTAACGTCTATTTAGTTATTTTTGTTTGGTCCATGTCCCTTCTACTAACATGGAGGAGGAGGTTTATGACCTACACTGAAGCCAGACACCAGGGGGCAATAGAGACTTTTAGGTTTCATTTTCCAGAGCCGTCAAGTTGTCCATCTATATTTAAGGAACATGGTTACAGCTCAGTTATTAAAGTGTTTGTGCTTTATTTGTATCTAGCACTACAATAAGTGTTTCTTTGTTTCTTAAATGTCCATGATGGTGAATAACTCTTCTTCTTATTTGTTTGGTTTATTAACGGGAGGCAACCAACGTCTAGGTGGACTACTGCCATCGCCTGTGTTCATCTCCCAATAATCCATTTAATAAATCCAGACGTCAAATACAAGCTGTTCCATGAAGAACATTTTGAGAGTTGTCTGCTGAAATCCTCATAACTCAGATTGACGAAGACAGACGTGAACCTGCAGGATCTGTGTGAACTGGTTCAAACTGGGCTCAGCCCCCCCGAGCTGCACTTTAACCAGCGAAGGTCAACAAGCCCAGTTTCCCAGGCACAGCTGAAAGCTAATGTGATTTTATATCTGTGCAAAATCCCATGACGGGGAAATAATTCAGAGAGAGAGCGTGGAAACCAAGGACGGGCAGAGCAATGTCACAGCAGCCGACTCCGAGGGGGGCCCCTGTGATCCAGATGTGGTTTAAAGAGATGTTCTGAAGCCAAATCATCTATAGCGCCCCCTGGTGGCTGGATGCCATATAGGTCATAAACCTCCTCCATGGTTTCTGTCATTTCAGGTCGTTCTTCTCTCACTGATGAAAACTCAGTGTTTCTGATCAGTTCGGTTTGAATTAGTTGTTTGATGATGTAAAAAAAAGGCTGAGGATGTCTGACTTCTGATTGGTCGAGAGCATATCTGGGTGGGATCCACTCCTGGATCACTACTGCAGACTCTGACTGCAAATTACTTCATCACCACAAGGTGGCAGCGTTTGTATGCAAGATATTTTAGCTTCATTTCTGCAGGAAGTGGGGCCAGTTGTTTACAAACCTGAGCTTTGGCTTATTCACATGTAAATGAACGACACAGAAAGTGAAGCATCACAAACACACAACCTCTCGACAGCGCAGCACACAGCGGCTCACGGGTTCTTACCTCCCTCAGGTAGCAGGAGATTCCCCGAAGAGCCTCGCCCATCGCCGTGGGGGAGGGCATCTGTGCAGAAGAAGAGAGACACGGTCAAACAAGAGAGACGTGTGTGTGTCCCTCTTTGTGTGGACGTTCTTTTATGTCCACACAAATATGTTTCGATTGAAAAGTGTCCTTAAGTAAGTGATTGGAAAACTCAGTTGTGTAGTGGATGTGTACAAAAAGTGCGTGTTTGTGTGTGTGTGTGTGTGTGTGTGTGTTACTGGGGGCGGATGCTCCAGGCAGGTGTGGAAGTGTTTGGTCTGTTCTGGTTTCACACGCTTCAGAGAAACCCGCGATTCGCCGATCAACTCATTGTGAGTCAACTTGTCCTCGTCACACACAGACAACCTGAGGACAGAGAGGAGAGACGACCTTTGACCTTCAACTGACCCTTCAATGGACCAAATCATCAGTTTCTATAGAGAACACATTCATAACTCATTGTTCAGGACGTGGTTCAAGTGTTTCTGATCAGTTTGGTTTTCATTTGTTGTTTGATGATTAAAATAAACAGGGTGACACGTCATGATTGACAGCTGAGACTGATTTAGGATTGGTCAAGCACGTGTTTGGGGCGGGATCTTGATAACATGGCTCCACCCCTCGATAGCTGCTGCACAGACTGTGACTGCAGACGACCTCATGACACTAGAGGCCTTCACATCCTTCAGCTCAGTCTGCTTCACCTCCTGAACCTGGTCCTAATCCAGCTCGATGCTTCTCCCTCTGCAGCATTCAGGACTGATGGATGAATGAATGTAAGATGGCAGCTGAGCTTCACATCTTTCACATGTTTCATCCATGTCCCATCTGCTAACAGGGAAGAGGCACAGTTTACGACCTACACTGAGGTCAGCCACCAGGGGGCAGAGTCTTTAGTGGAGCTGTTGCATCGTCCATCTTTATTTAGGATCTGTGAGCGTCACCTGAGCGTCTTTCTGTGCATGTCCTCCTCCGTGATCCCCACGTATGTGAGAGTTTCATTCCACACGGGATTCAAACAGTTACGGATCGTCTTTGTCTTCAGCTTATTGGCCTGAAGGAGAGACACACACACACACACACACACACACACACACACACACAAAGACACACACACACACACATTAAGATATGTGTTTTAATACTTTTAATATTCCTGATTAAATTAAACCTGAATTAAACATAAAGTGAATAGTTTTTAATGAGCAGCTGCAGCAGCTCAATCACAGACACATTTAAACTTGGTTAATTTATGAATTCCCAGAAAAACAGATTCAGATTCCTCATCGTCAGCAGAACATCAGGTTCACTGCTGCTCTTAATTCATTTATTAAAATTGTTTCATTTATTTCATTTCTTCTACACGTCAAAGATTTAATTTCATAGATTTAAAATGGAACCTGAAACCTTCTGAATCTGAACTGACAGAACAAACTGTCGCACGTTAACTCAAAGATATTTATTTATATGTACTGTTCAGGCTTCTGAACAGTCAACACTGACCACCATGGACATTCTGCTCCCACACTCATACAAATACACTTACTCCACATATATTCATTTTATTTAATATTCCCCACTCCTTCACCATGTAAACTGCTACTTCATTTAACTTTGACTTTAATTTGACTATGTTATATTTATACATATATTCATATTACTTAATTAAATATTCACTTGACTGTGTTATATGTTATATGTTACAATGTTATGTTATATGTTATGTTACATAGTATGTTATGTTTTTTTCATTTTGTAAAGTCGCCTACTGCGTAGATGTTTGCTGCCATGTAGCGAGACTCCCTACATGGGCGTGGTGTGACTATGACGTTTATTCTGGTCTAATCTCATTGGACACACTCTAGTGTTTCTGTAATAGAGGAACCACAACAAATCGCGGGAGGTGTTTTTTTGACGGTAGACATGACAGATACCAAATTAATATGTGGAACTACAAAAGTGGAATTTTCTTAATATGTCCCCTTTGAATCAGATCTACAGATTTGCTCCCCCTGTGTGAGTGAGGTGTGGGCGTGTCACCTTGCAGGCGCCGGGCAGCAGGTGCAGTTTGACGTACGGGTCCGACAGCCCGTTGAAGTCCATCGGCTTCAGACCCTGAGGAGAAACCAGGCGTCACTCTGACCTCAGATCAGATTCGCTCGTTACTCTTCATCACGTTATATTTCATCTCGATTTTGTTTGGTGTCGTTCGTTTCCTTCTCCCCGGAGCCGCTCAGAGACTCAGACAGAGGAAGATGATTGGTCCTCACTAGAGATCACATGACCTCATCAGCAGCAGAAATTAATCCTGGATTTAATTCAACAGCTTCGACATTTGAACAAAGACGTTTTACACTCAGCTTCATTTGTGAAACACAACTCCATACTCACACACACTAGCACACAACCTTAAAGACACACAACTTCATACACAGCCTCATACACACCAACACACAGCCTCATACACAGCCTCATTCACACTAACACACAGCCTAACAAACACACAACCACACACACATCCTCATACACACCAACACACAGCCTAACACACACACAACCACACACACATCCTCATACACACCAACACACAGCCTCATACACACTCAAACACAACCTCATGTGTGGAGACGTCTGGATCCACCTGCAGCTTCACATGTTTGAGTGTGTGTGGTGGACACTCAGGAATCGAACGTGTGTTCCTACCTTGGCTCGCAGCACCGTGCAGTGCAGCTCGCTGGAGCTCCGCTCGTATCTCAGCTCGAACTCCAGAGTCCCCAGAGCAGCTGCACAGAGCAGACACACAATCATGGTAACACACACAGAGAAAGAGTTACAACTGTTGCATCAGAGGACAGAGAAATGACAACGACACTCAAGGACGGAGCCGCACAAGCCACAGGAATCTGAACACAACTCGACAACACACTGAATCCTCTTAAACACGAACACACACAATGTACAAACATTTTCATACAAGTGACACACAAAACATACTGGTTAGAGGGACTGTACAGTGTATGATTTATAGGGACTGAAGTTGTATACAGGTTTGTCCTGTTGTGTAGCAGAGGTTTGTCCTGTTGTGTAGCCGAGGTTGTTGAAGTAACTTTTGACAGAAGTAACAGATTACTGATGATGATCAGTGATGAACAGATGTTTTGCTCCTCAACACAAAATGTAGATCTTCAAAATAAAGCTTGCTGCAGTCTGGACTCACGTGTTTAATGCAGATGCTTTTACTTTATAACTCCGCCCACTTGCAGTGAGTGAGTCTGTGGATTCTGTCTCTTCAGCCTCCTCCGTTCATCTCAAGAAGAAAACTGATGCACAGGTTTCTGCTGTTGAGTTGGAGGAGACAGATGCTGACGATCAGTTAGAAGAGTTCCTGTGTTGGTCTGAGGAACTTCCACACCTGATATTTAGGTTCAGACTAAACTACAGAGTCTGAAAGTCTGAAACAAACCAGGTGTGAAAGAGTCCTGAGACCAGAACTCAGTCATTCATCACTCTTTATTCTTATTGAATCACTGAAGTCCTGCTCGTCTTCTCCCCTCAGAGAACTCATCACATGAAACGTCACGTCTCTGAAGCTCAGGTCATGTTTCACACGTCCAGGTCGTCCCCCTGGTGGAGGTGAGTGTTTCTCAAACTGCTTTCAGACATGAGAATTTGGTCCTGACATGTTGTGTAGTCAGTGTTTGTGAAGCAGCAGCAGCAGGAGGAGGTGGAGCCTGTAGAGCAGCAGGAGGAGGTGGAGCCTGTAGAGCAGCAGGAGGCGGGACATGACATATAAACTCTGCTGTGGAAACATCAGTGTTGTTGTTTCCAGCTCATCCACACCGGGGTCGGCCCCTCACCACCAGAAGATCTGGAATCTCCTCGTGTTTCCAAGTTGACGTCTTCGTCTTCCACACATTGTCCTGCTGTTTGACATTTGTTCTCACAGACAGAACCTGCAGAACATGTGAGGAACATGTGAGGAACATGTGAGGAACATGTGAGGAACCTGAGAGGAAAATGTCAGGAACATGTCAGGAACCTGAGAGGAGCTGAATTATCTTCAGTGTCACTGTCCTACGTGGATCAACGTCCTTGAGTGTTCAGCAGTAAGTGGATGGAGATCATATCTGGACTAGAACTGAATCTGTGAATACATGAACGTGCAACAAACTAATTGAGTGGTGACGAAAAGACAATAACGATATGATTGGTGTGAAATGAAAGAAGAAGAAGAAGCTTCCGGACACACACACACACACACACACAGACACACACACACACACACACACACACACGTGACGACAGGGGGCTCACTGCAGTCGTCACTGTCGGAGCTGTGGATCTCCACCGACGTGTCCACGCTGCTGGTCAGAGACAACGAGCCGCCGCCTCCGGGCCGACCGTGGGCCAGCAGGGGGGACAGGAGGTGGGCCCCGCCCATCCTGGAGGCCCCGGGGCTGAGGGCCCGAGGGGAGGAGGCGGGGATGGGGAAGGAGGCAGGGTTGG
>CM028862.1:574611-606642 GCA_016801935.1 Platichthys stellatus
ATAAAATCGCAGAAATCAAGTCGTTGCTGGAGGAGAGGAGGATAGGTATGAACAAGTGCATCACACTCTTGCTTGTGTTTTTGCCATTTTGTGTTTTTTAATTTCATTTCTGAATTTTCAACCAGCTGCTAAGATGGCCGGCGTCTACAGTGACAGCGACCCCCCCAGGAAGACGATGAGGCGCGGCGTCCTGATGACGCTCCTCCAGCAGTCGGCCATGACGCTCCCTCTGTGGATCGGAAAGCCTGGAGAGAGGTAGCTCACTCACCAAGTAAAACCAGAGACACTGAATGAACGCAGAGAGGTTTGTGTGATTCTGAAGTTCCCCCTGTTCTTTCAGCCCCCCCCCTCTGTGCGGGGCGACGCCTGCCAGCAGCGACTACGTGGCCAAACAGGGTGACAAAGTGGCAGCGAGGGTGAAAGCCGTGGACGGAGATGAGCAGTGGATCCTGGCTGAGGTGGTCAGCTACAACCACTCCACCAACAAGTGAGAGCGCCGCACGCTTCCAACGCATCATAACGTTATAGAACAGGATGTGACATCACAGCTCTGAATGTTTTCTTCCTCCAGATACGAAGTTGACGACATCGATGAAGAAGGAAAAGAGTGAGTCACAGCTTCACATTCAATATCTCTCACATTATCACCAACATGAATCTCATTAAAAAAAACTTCTCTTTTAATTGATTACTTTGATTATTGACCATGAACTTTGATTGGCTGTAATTCAACTCATTCATTTATATCCATTATAAAATGTGTCTCTGTCACAACTCTGTGGTTGTTGGTCAGAAGTAAACGTAGACTCATGATTTGTTCTCGATGTTTTCACGCATTCCCTAATTTGGGAATGCGTGTAGTTAGTATGTCTCATATCTCAGACTCGTTCGAAACACATCATCTAACGAAGCTGTGAGCTCAGATGAGTCGATGCTTCCAGTCAGTTCATGAGATTTGATGAAGAAGAGTAAAGCTTGTTGTCTGTGTTTGTGGATCAGGAGACACACTCTGAGCAGACGGAGGATCATCCCTCTGCCTCAGTGGAAGGCAAACCCAGAAACAGACCCTGAGGCCCTGTTCAGCAAAGACCAGCTGGTGTTGGCCCTCTACCCCCAGACCACCTGCTTCTACCGGGCCCTCATCCACACCCCCCCACACAGGGTGAGACTCGCCACTCAGCAGCCTTTTACACAAAGACTTTCAATAAAGATGGACGACACGTCTCTGTCTCCTCACATTGCACAAAATGAACCGGCTCATATTGACCCTCTGAAAACAGACGCCTCCTGCTGGCAACTGTCCGCAGGAGATTGTTGTTTGCATCACAGTCCTTAAGTTGATCTCAAATTAAATATTAATAGTAAAATCTGTAGATATATTAAATATCCTGCCAACAATCATTTAAAACTAATAAATAACGTCCAGTCAGTCTGTAGATGATCGGAGGAGCTGAATGAATGACTTCCTGTCTGTGACCTCTGACCTCAGTGTGTGTGTGTGTGTCTTTGTGTGTCGACAGCCTCAGGACGACTACTCTGTGCTATTCGAGGACACGTCGTACGCTGACGGCTACTCTCCTCCTCTGAACGTGGCTCAGCGATACGTGGTCGCCTGCAAAGAGAACAAGAAGAAGTGACGGGTGAAGAGATGAAGAGATGAAGAGCTGAAGCATGAACGCACCGACGAAGCCTGTGGATTGTTTAGTTTGAAACTTTTTCAGTTTTTTTAAGAGATGATGTTCAGAAACAGGTTCTGGATGATAAGTCAAGAATCAAATAAAAAGGTTTGAAGCTGAAGTGGGAGACGTTCATTAGTCGAGTGAAAACATCCCAGAAGAGACATTTTAAAATGAGGCTGGAGCTGTTTTCAGACTCCAGGTCAGATCCAGAGTTTGTGTTTCACAGCTGAACAACACAGCAGCAGGTTTTCTGCACAGACTCGCTCAGCATCAGATCCTCCTCATGGTTCAGGTGAGAGGTGGAGCAGCCGGGGGGGGGGCAGCCGACACACACAGGAATTGACCTGTTACCTCAGCTGCAGAGGTCACGTGATCATGTTTATATCACCTGACACGTCGTCAGCTGTGATCACCACAAACTCTCTTCACATCTTCATCTGTCTTCATCGTGTGAGTCAGCTCTTCTTCACCAGAGACATTTGTTTTAGTTTCTTCATGTTTGTGTCCCGTGTTAGAAGCCCCCCCCCCCACTCACCCAGTGAATCAGTGGAGGATCCTCTGCTGTGTTCACACATCGGCTTCTCCTGGATTCTTATGGACCTTATAGAGGAGGTCAGGCAGAGAAGTCTGCAGAGCCTCTCACTCGGACGTTTGTGTTCACACACGATGCTCTGCAGAAAATACAGAGCAACTGTCTGAGAGCAGCTTATTAAACCCCATGACTCACAGAAGAACAGAAATGAACCGTGGGGACCTGAACGCCTCCTCAGCTGTGATGAAGTAAAACAGATTCCAATGAATTCTGGACTTTGGAGGAATAAAAAAATGTATCATTGTAAAACATTGTTTTCTTATGGCCATAATGTTTATAAAATCTTTTTGTGAATGATAAAGATGAGAATGTTCAGTGTTTTCTTTGTGTGTAGACTGGAACTCATGAACTCACCAGTCGGTTTGATATCAGTAATATTTTGTTGCTTCTCGAGTCGTGACAAGTAGAAGATCAACATGTTTCAAAAGTCTGAGCATCTGTTTCTGACCTCCAGTGATTATTTTCATTGATTCATGTTTTAAACAAATAATTTCTAGCTTTGTGTTGTTATTCACTACACACACACACACAGAATCAACAAACGACAAAAACTTCAGTCACACATCTTTATTTATAATCAGTTCTTGAACTGGTTTTTACTTTGAACTGGAATAAAATAAACCTGAAAATGAGAAAACACAAGGTAGGAAAAAAGAACATGAATAAAGACAGTTCTGAGAAGGTGAGAAGGATTTTGAAAATGTAGATCAAATGAGAAAACTGGTGTTCAGGGAGGTGAAGTTAAAAGAACCTCACTGTGGATGCTGATGTTACGACACTGACCCTGAACACAACACGAGACCTGATTTACCACAGTCCGTGAAGGCGACAAACAAAGCGCGGGTAGTAGAGCCAACATGGCGGATCCGGTGAGTTTCTAACTTCCGCTGTTTTTACCGTTAACCTACACTTAACGCAAGAGTGACGTCATGATCGAGGAGCGTAACGATGTTTCAATTACCGCAAAAGAACAGAGAAACCCGAGAAGTCACGTGAGGCCGCGGAGACTTTAAAAGTGCAGGGCTAGCTTAGCGTTAGCATGAGAACAGCTAGCAACCAGCGAGGCTTTCAAAATAAAAGGTTCCTCTTCTACTGTGTCGTCGTGCTTCAGCCACAGTCTGCGGTTAATATGAGAAACTGTCCAACCGTTTCGCTTTAACTGTGAAGGGACAGGAAGAGAAATACGAAACCACGTGACCAGCGGGTGGTCACGTGGTTCCAACTGCTTGTTAACGGAAACGTGTCCGCAGGAATAAAGTTCTTATGTTTGTCCAAGTGTTTCTGATCAGTTTGGTTTGAATCAGTTATTTGATGACATGAAACATATGATTGACAGATGATTGACAGCTGACACTCATGGGTGGAGTCTGTGTATCGACACCACGGCTCCACACTAGAGACTGGATATCTCTACCTTTTAAATGATATGTGGGTTGCGCTCTGTCCCCGGTTGCTCTGGATTGTACACACTGCTCATCACAGTGAGCGGGTTCGAACACAAGTAACACAACGTCTCAGATCAGGTCTGAACACACAGATGTGGCAGCGTTCAAGTCCAAGATAATAGGGAGACATGTCGTCCATCTTTATTCAGTCGGACAGATCATGACCCTGTGGTGGCCTTCAGATAAGAAACGAACTCTGGAGCCAGTTGGTTCTGTCTCCTGAATCAAAGGCACTGGAGCACATCATCTGACCTGGGCTCCTCTTCACGGTCTACAGGTCTCTGATGGTGAAGTGCAGGCTGTGAAGCCGCCGCCCAAACGCAGACGCATCCTCGACCCCTCAGCCATCGTCCCGGTGCCAGTGTACTCCAACAAGGTGAAGAACCAGCTCTGCCCAAAGAAGCTTTCCTGACAATGTCTCCTCCCTGTCACCTGAGTGCTTCTGTTTTCAGGTGAGCAGCAGTCTGCGGCTGAAGCCAATGGATCATGTGTTCACCAGAAAGGAAACCACAGGTATAAACGGAACTCTTAATGTGCTGTAAGTGTGGGAACAAGATGAATCCCGGGTGGAACTTAGTGGCAGCTGATTGTTCCTGTCTGTGCCCAGAGGACGCTGCAGACGACAGTTTGTGGTCATCTCGGGAAACGAAGGTAGCTGCCATCGCCCTCAGTGACTCGGAGGAGGAAGCAGAACATGTGGAGAACAAAGCAGAACATGAACTGTAAGTGCTGAAGCTCAGAGAACCGTGATGTAGTTTCTTATGAACAGAATACCCTCATCTAAAACAGGTGGGATGGAATTCACAGGACTGAGTTTGTTTGCTTTGTCTTGTCACATGTCACATGTCACATGTCACGTCAGAGAATCCTTCCGCTCTCCGTCTCCTCCGCCGCCCGAGAGTCCGGTCCAGAAACAGTCCAGTCAGGTGAAGAAGAAGATCAGGTGAGTCTGGATTCTGGGTTCAGGTGCTTTGACCTCGTATCTGCTTGTTTGTAAAGACGCACACCTCCTGGTTTTAAAAGGTCATGAGGTGGGAGGAGCTGCAGAGCTCAGGACCACCACTGTGGCTACGGAACTTATTTCTGTTGCACTGAAGGTTCCCAGGAGCCTCAGCGGCCTCCATCCTGCCAGCCCACCTGAACAGTGGAGCAGAGGGGGGGGGGGGGGGGGGGGGGGGGGGGGGGGCAGCAGCATCAGTCTCTGGGTGTTCACCAGCTTTAGTAGTTTGAGGTTTCACGACCTGCCCAGGTGGATAAATCCACTAACTTTAATTAAACGACTCGTTTCACTTCATTTGCGTCAGTTTCCTCTGTGTTTGTGTCAGAAGGTTTGTTGAAGCTCGTCTGTTTTGGTCTTTAAAACAGTTTCTGGTTGTTTTTGTTCCTCAGTGAGATCGACCGGAGGCTCAGGGTGATGAGCTCCCTCATGTCTCCCGAGCCACAGAAGAGGCCCAGGCGCCGCCGAGGCTCCCGGACTCCGGTGTCAGAGGAGGAGCAAGATGACGTCATCATAACGAACCCTGACTCGGGCTCGTGGAGTTCATCGTACAGCTCCTCCCTCCACGAGATCTCCCTGAAGATCCGCTGCAGGACGGACATCCACAAGATCCCTGTGCTGTCGGTAAGTACGCACACACGCCACGCGTAAAACATTCCAATACATATCGTAGCATTAGCGGGTGTCGACTGTTTGTCCTCTTTAACAGTTTGTGTGTTTATGTTTAAGTCGACACCTTTAAGCAACGTGTTGGCCCAGCTGTCTGCCGTCCTTCACGTCCCACCCCCCCGCCTCCTGCTGCTGCGGGAGGACATCGAGCTGCCGCTGGATTCCACAGTTGGTGAGATCGGTCTCGGCATCGCAGACATTTTAGGTCAGTAAATCAGCCGTTATCTAAAGAAACCTCCTCCATCATTAGTGACTTGTTCTCACAGACTCTCATCAGAATGCAGTTGATGTCAGTGTGGGGGTCCACCCGGCCGCGGGGCTCTGCCACACAGCCAGAGACACAACTGGTGCTTTCTGCAAACAGCACACACACGTGAACCAACAGAAACTAACTCAGAGTGACTTCACAGCTCAGTCCTGTCTGGGCTCTGAGTCCCTGAGTGTCCTGAGACTGTCCTCCTTCCAACGTGAGGGTCAGCTGACAGCTCTCACCGGACTCATCCTCCATAAAAAATAATGACTGAAGGGTTTTACTTAAACTTCATGTTGTGATGTAACATCATTAATTATTGTTATAAAATGTTCAGATTCTCCCTGGTCAGCGACCCACCTGCAGAGGATGGAAGTCACTAACTGAGCTTGTCCCTCTTCTCGATGCAGAGTGCGTGGTCATGGCAGACGACGAGAGAAGCAAAGAAGCCGTCGGCTGCAGCGACGTCCTCACGGTTCGACTGCAGAGCAAAGACAGAGACGCTTCCCAGGAGTTCTCTCTGCACAGGGTTCGTACCGGCTCCTCTGTTGTCTGCTTCCTGTCTTCAGTGGCAGCGAGACACAAACCTGTCCTTGTTTGTTTCAGGACGCACCGCTGGGCCCCGTCTTCTCCCAGTATCTGTCCAGGATGTCCCTCAGCGCTCAGAGTCGAGTCCGCTTCCACTTCGACGGGTCCAAGGTGACGCCGGGCCAGACGCCGGCCCAGCTGGACATGGAGGACGGAGACATCATTGAAGTTTGGATCTAAGCCTGTAGATTAATTGTTCCTTCTATTAAACGTTAAACAAATATTAAACCTCTGAGGTTTTGCAGTATTTCCTCTGGGATTCTGGAGCCGCGCAATGTTGAACATTTCTTAAATTTTTTTATATGTGTACCTCATAAATTCTAGTTTGAGTCAAAACAGACCCGGGTCAGTCGCTGGTGCAGAATGATCGTAGTGGGAACGCTGGTTTTTGTGTCGATTTTATGTACGTTTTGTTTAGTTACTTTTTAAAAGTGACTGAATTGTAAATGATAAATACATTTGTACAGGAATTGAAATCACTTTACAAATGTAAAGTTATTTGAATGTTCCCGAGACGGATCAAGATGATGTGTCTTCACTCGTTCAGCACATTCACTTTTCAATAAACGGATGGGTTCTACATTAAAGTGCCAATTCCATAAGTTTACACCAATAAAGAAAAACTAAAGTTTCATTTACAGCAACAAGAACAAGAAAAAAGTTTATATTCATACTCCTCTAACTTGCATGTCATCATTGATAACTGCTCTGAAGTCAGTTTCATGTTGGATATTCAGAGACGTTCTCCGGGGCTGACAATAAAAATAAATAAAATAATTTAAAAAAAATGCATCCTCATCATGTGACTTCATATTATATGATATCCACTGTTCGATAGAAAACAGGACACGCCTCTTTTGAATGGACTTTTCTACATTCACCATTATAAATCAAATTTAATATCAATCTCTTGATAATTAAATTGCATGTTGTATTATTTCTGTAGATAAACAGACCAGACCTGTAGAGGATTTAGAGGTTAAGGTATTTTATATGAATATTAATAATTACTAAATTGTCAACAGTTACCATAATAGCCCGAGACACATTGATTCTGACGTGATGAGCAGTCAGTGGGTCACATGACATCTCGTTCAGACCTGTGGTTCAGACAGGAACTTGTTGACGGTCCCCCAGGGGATCGAATCTCAAACCAACTTCATCTGGTCATGTGACTCAGGCTGACGTCACGTGAGCCGCGGACCGGATGTGTGCAGAGAGCTGTCATGGCGGCGGTGGAGACGAGTCCTCAGTGAGCAGTTGACCTGTGGACGGTGGTTCGAGCCGCTGAGAGTCCGACACACAGACGCTGCTACCCGGGGAAGAGTCACCGTGACCCGCCGGCATGAAGCCTGAGTGACGGGACAGACGAAGAAGAAGTTTGGAGTCAGAAGAAGAAGAAGAAGGAGCGTCATCGTCAGGTAAACAACAACAACACGATGACGTCTCATCGCTTTTTTTTATTTTCTTATAGAATCTTTACGATAATTTACTCTGTGAATCTGTGACGTCATATGACACTCTGGTTAGAATTCATCTGAAACCAGATGAAGCAGATTAACGAGGTTTTAACTGAGAGACATGAGATCATCAGCTGTTCATGGAACAAAGAGACTGTCTGTCTCATGTCTCTGTCCTCTTGTCTTCACTCAGGGTTCATCTCATGGATTTCCATCATTTATTGTCATTTATATAATTAACAGGTTGAGGAAGGATCAAGAGATGAATCAGTCTGAGTTTCTCCAATCAGCAGATTAGCTTTTTAGAAGACGTTAAACTTTTAGTTTGAAATCTAATCGTCTCGTGTTTGATTCCAAACAAAGACCAGAACCCGTGTATTGCCCCCCCTCCAAATCAGCTGGTGTGACACGCTCCTTGACCAGGTAAAGCTGGTTCATTCAAGGGCCGGGAGCTGTTGACCAATCAGAGCAGACGTTATAAGGAGGGGGGAGCTGAAGAGTTTGAGACAGAGTCTGAAGAGAGGAGCTGCAGCGTCTGATTACATCATCAACCTGAAGAGAAACATCAGCTGAAGTGTTTGTACAGATGTTCGGTTTCTGAGCACAGTGACGTGTGATCAGAACATCGAGGTCTGGACCCGAGTGTCCGAGACGACTCCGGGGACCTTCTTCACAAAGATCCTCTGAATGAATGGTTCATCGACCTCTCAGCAGCTGCTCCTCCTGCTGTAGACAGAAGTCACTTCCTGCCTCGTGGTCCGTGCTGGAGCCGGTCGCTGCCGCGGCTTCTTCTTTCACGACTGGTTCCTCTTCTCAAACTCAGGAGCTTCACGTGAGCAGAGTTTCTGTGACTCTGGTTCATCGGCTCGTGTTGAGCTTCTACAAATCAAAAGTCCCAAATCAATTCAATTATTTAAGTCCTGTTATCGATTTAAACATCTTTTAAAAATCATTAGAAAAATATTACCTGATTCATTTCCTTATTTTTACCACTAAATCTAACAGAAGGTGATTTTCTTTGAAATAAGTGCTTTTGACAAATCACGTTAGCCCTCAGTGGTTTTTACTTGACACGCGGTTCGTTGTTAAATTAGTAGAATTACTCAGATGTTACTGATTCATCTCAATTCTATAGTTCTCACTTGGTGATTGTTTCTATTGTCAGAGAATCTTATTATTATTATTGATTTCAGATCAAGTGAATATCCATTCACTGTTGAAATCAAAGACGTGGCTGCAGACGACAAACGGATCAATGTTCTGTGTTTTGAAGTGTTCACACTTCCTGATTTGATCACATGATCCATCTGTGGCCACACAAGATAAAACAGGATCTCCCAGTTCAGGTCTCACTCAACAGGCGTCAGTTTGTTGATCACGTCTGGCTCCAGTGGAACAATCCATCCGTCCATTATCATCTACGTCCTGTTATCCACATGATCAAGTGCTGCCTGTCTGGGGGCGTGGCTTAACAGGTGGCCAGCCAATCACAGAGGTAATCAGGGTGATTCCAGATTGAAAGTGGACTGGTAACTTCTCTCTCGTTGGGAACATGTGATCGCTGCTCGTCCTCCACAGTGGATGATCTTAACTAGTCTCAATATGTTTCAACATCAGAGAACTGGGGCAGAGCATTATGGGATATCTGTTCCCAGCTGTGACCACAGAGACGACAGATTCACACCAGGACAAGTAGCAGATTTTATTCTGGAGGTTCTGCAGCTTCCTGTTTGTTTTGTCTTTGAAAAGGTTTGAATCCCTGTTCAGGTTCAAATGACCGAACCATGT
The DNA here is from genome assembly GCA_016801935.1 of Platichthys stellatus. Taxonomy (NCBI): domain Eukaryota; kingdom Metazoa; phylum Chordata; class Actinopteri; order Pleuronectiformes; family Pleuronectidae; genus Platichthys; species Platichthys stellatus. The sequence continues at coordinate 584,080 of CM028862.1, forward strand.
TGTCACTGATCCAACGCTCTCTCTCTCCAGCGTCGTCATGTCTCTGGGCGAGAACACGCCGGACTCGGCGCCGTTCCTCTCTGACGACAGCGAGACAGAGGGTCAGGAGGAGCAGGGCGGGGGGGCGGGCCAGCGGCCGCCGGAGGAGCCGGCCAGCGGCGTGTCCAGCGTCCGAGCCCTGCTGACCGTCCTGGTGCTCTGCTTCATCAACCTGCTCAACTACATGGACAGGTTCACCGTGGCAGGTAGGACGCCGCCCACAGCCAATCAGAAGCCTTTCCCCCGGCGACACAAAGCGAGATGAGGAATATCAGGAGATGAAAAATTAATCAGAAGAAATAGAGGGAACAACTTTAAAACAAGTCATCCAGTAAACTTTATTAAATAAGTGTTTTAATTATCAGTGTTTTTTAGTTTTGAGTATCTGCTGATTTTCTAGATTTATCTTGTTAACAAACATTTGAACATTTCACAGTTTATTTTATTTAACATCACTAACATGGAGGAGAAGGTTTCCTGTCGTCCATCTTTATTTAGTCGATTTTAAATCCACAGCAGCTGTCACAGATTGTGCACAGCGCCCTCTGTAGTATGGAAGTGGAACAGTCTGACTGAACTACAGCAGATCAAGTTATATATTTTACTTTAGACTCTGAACAATGGATCAAAATGTCAACCTGCTGGTTCCTCTCCTCCTCCAGGAGTGCTCCCGGACATCGAGCATTATTTTGGGATCGATGACGGGAAATCCGGTTTGCTCCAAACTGGTAAAAAGAATATTTAATCTGTTAATCTATGAGTGAACTCAAGTGGGCGTGAACAGCTTTACTAGTTTCAAACACAAACAGACTTTTCATCATATTTGTGTGTGTTCAGTTTTTATCTGCAGCTACATGTTCCTGGCTCCGATCTTCGGTTACCTTGGCGACAGGTACAACAGGAAGGTCATCATGAGCGTGGGGATCACGTTCTGGTCACTGGTTACACTGGCCAGCTCCTACACCCCCAGGGAGGTGAGACTGGTTTCCTGTTCTGCTTCAGAGGAGACGACTGTGTAGTCTGAACAGAAACGAGTTCGGTGGATGTTCCGTCTTCATCTGTCGAGTTTAAATCCTGTTTGTTTTCTCGCAGCACTTCTGGGCCCTGCTGTTAACACGCGGACTGGTCGGGGTCGGCGAGGCCAGTTACTCCACCATCGCTCCCACCATCATCGCAGACCTCTACGTCAAAGGGAAGCGCACCAACATGCTGTCCGTCTTTTATTTCGCCATCCCCGTGGGCAGGTGAGATGATCCTGACCCGTTCTCCACTCGGACACCGGTTCTGAGAGCAGCAGCCAGGGAACCTCCCAGTTCCTGTTTGGTGTTTTCACATCAGACCTCGATCCACTCGATGGAACAGACGAAGCTCTGATGAAGATGTTTTATCTGCATCTGGACCAGCAGATGTGTAGACAATCTATTTCTACTCACACGTGTCTTCGTCTCTTTTCTCCTCTTCCTCTCAGTGGCCTCGGATACATCGTGGGCTCTCAGGTCAGCAACATAGCGAAGGACTGGCACTGGGCTCTGCGGGTACGTTCTCACCATCACTACAGACGTCTCTTCAGATTTATCTTTAATTCTTTCTTCTGCAGTCAATTTGAAAACTAAAATAAAGTTTCAAAGTCAAACATTTTAGTTTTTAAATGAGCCGAATGTATCAGAGCAACAGAAAAGAGCTGAAACTCAAACGTTGAGTTCATCATCACGTCTCAACCTGTTATTTTATTTATTCATTTTTATCAACTCAGGCAGAATAAAGTGTCTCTGAGTAAAACTGCTTTAAGAGAATTTAAAGAAACATGTTGCTCTGAATATTTTACAGCAGATTCTAATCTGTGAAGTAAACATTTCAGTATTTGCAGCTTTTCACAAACAAAAGATAAAGTTGTTTGAGGATAGATTGAAGTGATCCTGACTTTGCATGAACCTGTGAACTGAAGGATGAGGGTGAAGCTGTCTCTGTGGACGTGTCCCTCAGGTGACTCCAGCTCTGGGGCTGGTGGCGGTGGTCCTGCTCCTGGTCGTGGTGCAGGAGCCCAACAGAGGCGCCATCGAGGCTCGACCCGAGCACCAGCTGCACCGGACCAGCTGGCTGAAGGACCTGCAGGCGCTGAGCAGGAAGTAGGTTCCAGCTCACTCCGGTTTGATCCAGGTTCAGTGAACCGTCTTCAGCTCGGCAGGTCACACATTGAGTCTGAGCGGAGAACCGTTCAGCATCGAACCCGACGTGATCTAACTTGATATTTAACCTCTTGTCTGATCGGTCTGACCTGAGGTGCTTCCTCTTCTCCTTGCAGCTGCAGCTTCGTGTTGTCCACCTTCGGCTTCACCGCGGTGGCGTTTGTCACCGGCTCTCTGGCGCTCTGGGCCCCGACCTTCCTCCTGAGAGCTTCCATCTTCACCGGGGTCAAGGCCCCGTGCACGGACGCACACTGCGCCTCCTCCGACAGGTAACGCGTGAGCGAGGGAGTGAAACTGAAACGTCTGATAGAAACCTGGCTGACTCCTCGTTTCCCCCCCGCAGCCTGATCTTTGGAGCGATCACCTGCATCACCGGCGTTCTGGGCGTGGCCAGCGGCGTGCAGCTGAGTCGGCAGCTGAGGAAGAAGACGCCCAGGGCCGATCCACTGGTCTGCGCCGCCGGTCTGATGCTCTCTGCTCCCTTCCTCTACCTGGCCATCGTGTTCGCTGAGGCCAGCACCATCGCCACATACGTGAGTCTTCTTCATCACGTGTCGTCAACAGGAAACACGCGTGTTCATATGACTGCGTCCACGTTATGAGACAAGAGCTGGACGTCTCCTGTTTTCTGTCCTTCAGGTTTTCATCTTCCTGGGAGAAACGTTCCTGAGCATGAACTGGGCCATCGTGGCCGACATTCTGCTGGTGAGACTCGACCTCTGACCTCTGACCTCTGACCTTCAGTTAGTGACGCTCCACTCACAACGTTCTCTTTCTCAAACTGTTCCAGTACGTGGTCGTTCCCACTCGCCGCGCCACAGCTGAGTCGCTTCAGATCGTCATCTCTCATCTGCTGGGAGACGCTGGGAGTCCCTACCTGATCGGAGTGGTACGTCCCACACACACACACACACCTACCTGATCGGAGTGGTACGTCCCACACACACACACACACACACACACACACCTACCTGATCGGAGTGGTACGTCCCACACACACACACACACCTACCTGATCGGAGTGGTACGTCCCACACACACACACACACCCACACACCCACACCTACCTGATCGGAGTGGTACGTCCCACACACACACACACACCCCTACCTGATCGGAGTGGTACGTCCCACACACACACACACACACACACACACCTACCTGATCGGAGTGGTACGTCCCACACTCACACACACACACACACTTGCAGACACACTAACAGACACACACACTGAATGCAGTTAGACTCTTCACGTGTTGTCCAGCCGTCCACTGACCTCAGGTCTGTCCTCTCTGGTGACTCCAGGTCTCTGACTACCTGAGGAGGACGGACTCGTTCCTCTGGCAGTTCCGCTCGCTGCAGCTCTCTCTGCTGATCTGTGCCTTCGTAGCGGTGGTGGGCGGGGCTTTCTTCCTCGCCACCGCCCTCTTCATCGAAGGAGACCGAGATCGGGCGGAGAACTACGTGGCTTCAGGTGAGACTCGGGGGGGTGGGGGGGGATATGATGATGACGTTTCTACAGGTTCAAACAGCTGCTGTGTTAAAACACTAGATATGAAGTTAATAGAAGAACTGATCTCTGTTCCCAGACGACGAGCCGATCGTGGTGCCGAGCAGCGGCCGGTCCACTCGGGTCCCGGTCTCCAGCGTTCTGATCTGAAACCAGCCGCTGGGAACCGCTGGTGTACCGTGTCGTGGGACTGAAGACACTGAAGGGACTGTCTGCCGTGCAGAAAGCTTTCAAAGTTTATTTCTCTTTTTTATAACTTTCCCAGAACGTGGTCGTCTCAGGAGATGTTAGTGATGGTTGTGTGGATCCTCAGCGACTGAGGAGCTGAAGCTGATTCACTTTGACTTTTACTTGACCATCGACAAACTGGTGGAAACATCTTCTCACCTTCAGTGAGATCAGAAGTTTATAAACTTTATTAATCACATTTCAGCTCGTTTGAGTAACACTAACCTTGTGATGCAGTCAGTTCTTATCGGTCTACATCTTTTAAGCTTCATCACTGATTTGAATCCTCGTTTTTCTGTTGGAATGTTTGAAGTGTTTAACGAGGTTTTTTAAGTTCAGGATTTCTTTTGTGTTTGACGGGAGCTCATCGACTTTATGATCGTGAACGTTAGTCAAAGTTGTTTAGTCTCAAATCATTTTTTACCGTTTCTGTTAAACAAGAATGAACTTGTTGGACGAAGTGTTTGTGTCGTATTAACATGCTCAGGTGGACTCATGATTTTATCTTTAAAATAATAATTTACAGCTTAAGTGGTTGTTCTTTTCAAAGAGACACTTTTTTTACTTTTAAATATGACTTTGACAATAAGGAAAATAAAGTTCTGTAACATCACTGTCACGTCTTTAAGTCTAGAAAACGATTTTACATGTTGATAAAGTTTTGTCCCAAAGATTCTTTAGGAAGTTTGATGACATCGTATAAAAGCTGTTTTCACAGATGAAAATTAAAAACCCTAGAAAAATATCCTGGCTCAAATTGATCTTTAACCTTTTTAAGGAGAACACACTTCCTCTCAGAGCTTCTGTACGAAGTCACGAGAGGAGAACGAGACGTCAGAATGTTTCAGCTTCATGTTTTTAAACCGTTTGTCACGTTAGAAGTCGTCGTGTTTTTATTGTAGAAACATTCTGATTGAATATTAATATTCCAACTTCAGTCTCGTCCTTTCACTTTGCTTTTCTCCTGCAAATTAAAAAAATCCACATTAAGAAAACATGTTTTTGAATGAATATGTCTAAGATAAAGAATTTAACTCCATTTTAAAATGTATTTTTGAACATTAAAGAAGATGAGTTGTTCATCAGGTTTGTGATTTAATGAGAGTTCTGGGTGTAAATAGTTTTCATTCAGAATCACTTTCCTCCATTTGTCCATCGCTGCAGCTCCTCTCTTCAGCCTCTGTCTCTAACACTTAGATTGAGTTCCTGTCTCTTTAAGACTCCACCTCCTGGTGAAGCGCAGCTCTCATTGGTCAGCTGCTTGACCTTGTTTGTTTGATGCTAACGATTCTCAAGAAACCATCTTTAAACAACCTCTACTTGGTTTTCTGATACTGTACTGCAGCCAGCCACCAGGGGGTGTCAGACTCTGGCTTTGTCCCCTCCCCCCTTGTGTCTCTGAATCTTCTCAGCAGAGGAGAGCAGGCGAGGGGGAGGCGGGGGGGGGGTGCTCGGTGTGGTTTCCTGTGTGCAGGTGGAGGATGCTCGGCGGCTGCAGAAGGTTTCTGCAGCTTTGAACCAGCGACGCTTCGATCTGACTGAGAAGAAGCTTCTTCTGCACTTTGATGAACTCATCACACACAATCTGGTGATGATGAAGGTTCACACTCGTCAGGTTCATCTTCAATCAGCATCACGTTCTCAGCTGGTGGTCGCTGACATCACAGCCTCTGTGGCGGGAAATGAAACGAGGTGATTGGAGGAGAGGAGGAGGAGAGAGGGAGGAGGAGTGAAGGAAGTGGAGTCTGAAGAGAAACTTCAGACATGTCTGACGTTTGGTGACGGTAACGTCTCGTGGACAACGTCTCTGCTGCTGTCGTCCGTCTCAGGTCAGTTCACCTCTACTTCATCTAGGAGTCTTCCCAGCATGCACCTGGTGGCGACTGTTTGTTTTATATAGACTTTATATAGTCCAACTTTTCCAACATGGACACCACACTGACAAATGATGGGACGAATTCTCACACCGAAGGGTCAGCAAGGGTCGCGTACTACAGTCACTGTCCAGCAGGGGTCTGAGCAAGTTTATGAAGACCACGGTGACTGTATATAAAGAGGATCAGTGACTGTATATAAAGACAATAAGTCACTGTATATAAAGAGGATCAGTGACTGTATATAAAGAGGATCAGTGACTGTATATGAAGATGATCAGTGACTGTATATAAAGAGGATCAGTTACTGTATATAAAGATGATCAGTTACTGTATATAAAGATGATCAGTTACTGTATATAAAGACGATCAGTGACTGTATATAAAGAAGATCAGTGACTGTATATAAAGAGGATCAGTGACTGTATATGAAGAGGATCAGTGACTGTATATAAAGAGGATCAGTTACTGTATATAAAGATGATCAGTTACTGTATATAAAGATGATCAGTGACTGTATATAAAGATGATCAGTGACTGTATATAAAGAGGATCAGTGACTGTATATAAAGATGATCAGTTACTGTATATAAAGAGGATTAGTGACTGTATATAAAGAGGATCAGTTACTGTATATAAAGACGATCAGTGACTGTATATAAAGAGGATCAGTGACTTTATATATACATGTATATAGAGCTGTAACTCACAAGATGGCCGCTGTTCACAGTGTTGAGTGAGGATCTGATTTGAAAGGATGAAGTGAAGGTTCCAGATGAATAAAGATATAGAATCTATAACGTGAGTCACTGCAGAGCTCTGCAGCTTGGTGTGATGAAGCTTCAGTTGAAGCTCGTTTCCTTCCTGTGACTCACGTCTGAGTTCAGGACGTAGATTCTATCACCTTCTTCTTCTTCTTCTGTTAAAACCTGAAACCAGCAGTTTGTTGCCTAATGTGATCAAAGAACAACTTTAAGATGAGAAACAACTCGACAAAGCAACAACGAGTTGTGTTGTAGTTTCTGTTCAAATCAACAGGTTCACCAGTGCTGTCATGTTTATTTTACCCAGAGTGCACTGGCACAACTGAGCACTTATAAAACAATGATGGAAGTCAGTTTCTATAGAAATTTAACATTTGATTTATATAATATATATATACTTCTCTCTTTCTAACGTCAGTAACATTCTGGAGTTTCTGTCTCAGTCTCTAGTTTCAAGTCTTCTTCAAACAGCTGATGATCATTTAGTGGATTATGATCATTTAGAGTCAAACAGACCATAAAGCACCGGATGTGTTGGGTGGGATACCAGAGTGTGATTGGGGGGGGGGGTTGGAATAACACAGAGTGATTGACAGTTAGTGCCGTCCAATGGGTGCAGGTGTAGGTGGGCGTTTCCTCCAGCTCTCAGTCAGGCTCCACCCCCTGCCCCTCCATATATGGTTACTTCTGGTTTCAAACAACCAAGATGACGCTGAACAAGCCTCACAAACCACCAGGGGGCGTCACAGTCACGGTTACAGGGGATTCTTGTTTTTAGTGAATGTGGATTAATCCTCCACTGAAACTAGTCCCTGAAATTCATCATTTCCTTCTGTTGCTCTACAAAATCATGGAGCTGCAGAATTTTAGAGATTTCTTTAAACAGAGAAAGTCGACGAGTCACTGGACACATGAGGAAAGTTTCTAACTGTTGAGGCTTAAACTGTTGAATACTTGAATGGACAGAATAAAAGTGTTTTCTGTCCTCAGAAGAATCATGTCTCCCTGGTTCCTCGTGGTTCTGTCGGCTGCTCTGTCCGTCTCCTTCGTGGTTCTGACGCTCGCCTGCGTGAACTGCTGGAGACGACGTCCACTGGGTGAGATCTTTATATACATACACACATATATATATATATAACTTTATATAAAGGCCACTGGATGAGAGAACGACTCACTTTATAATCTGTATATAATATAACCAGTGTCTCTTCCCTCTGACCAGTGTCCATCAGACAAACCCACGCCTCAGAGGACTACACACCGTGAGTCTCCAGATATTCACTATGATCATATTTTCTCACTTTTATTTGACTATTTTCTTTTATTCTCTCAGATCCACAGAGTTCCGAATCAGAGTCATCCACCCAAGTGAGAAAAACATACAACACACATTCAAATTAGAAATAAAACATGAATGATGAAAATCTTCTCACAAATAATAACTTTTGTTTGATGAAAAACACGACAGAACTTGATCTGCTCACGTGTTCAGCTCTCCACGACTCTCTCTCTTTTCAGTGCAGCCGAGCAGCGACCTGAACTCCATCCGCTCAGCTCCTCACCTGCTGTCCCCCCCCAGAGTCCTGTGAGTCCCGCCTCCTCACACAGCACATCTGGGTCACATCTGTCCACTCTGTAGACCGGAGACAAACCAGCTCGTAGTCCGGAGACAAACCTGTCCCTAGACCGGAGACAAACCAGTCCCTAGACCGGAGACAAACCGGAGACATACCAGCTCGTAGTCCGGAGACAAACCAGTCCGTAGTCCGGAGACAAACCAGTCCGTAGACCGGAGACAAACCAGTCCCTAGACCGGAGACAAACCAGTCCCTAGACCGGAGACAAACCAGTCCCTAGACCGGAGACATACCAGCTCGTAGTCCGGAGACAAACCAGTCCGTAGACCGGAGACAAACCAGTCCGTAGACCGGAGACAAATCCGTCCGAAGACCGGAGACAAACCAGTCCGTAGACCGGAGTCAAACCAGTACGTAGACTGGAGACAAACCAGTCCGTAGACCTGAGATAAACCAGTCCGTAGACCGGAGATAAACCAGTCCGTAGACCGGAGACAAACCAGTCCGTAGACCGGAGACAAACCAGTCCCTAGACCGGAGACAAACCAGTCCCTAGACCGGAGACATACCAGCTCGTAGTCCGGAGACAAACCAGTCCGTAGACCGGAGACAAACCAGTCCGTAGACCGGAGACAAATCCGTCCGAAGACCGGAGACAAACCAGTCCGTAGACCGGAGTCAAACCAGTACGTAGACTGGAGACAAACCAGTCCGTAGACCTGAGATAAACCAGTCCGTAGACCGGAGACAAACCAGTCCGTAGACCGGAGATAAACCAGTCCGTAGACTGGAGACAAACCAGTCCGTAGACCTGAGATAAACCAGTCCGTAGACCGGAGATATACCCGTCCGTAGACTGGAGACAAACCAGTACGTAGACCGGGGACAAACCCGTCCGTAGACTGGAGACAAACCAGTCCGTAGACCTGAGATAAACCAGTCCGTAGACCGGAGATATACCCGTCCGTAGACTGGAGACAAACCAGTCCGTAGACCGGGGACAAACCAGTCCCTAGACCGGAGACAAACCAGTCCATAGACCGGAGACAAACCAGTCCGTAGAACGGGGATAAACCAGTCCATACGGAGAAACCAGTCGGACAAAAACAGGGAGATTCTCTGGACTTTTTCAGCTTCTGGTTCTGGTCATTTACACAAACTGTTACTAAACCTGAGAATAAAATCATTTAAACGATAACGAGAAGTCGTTCAGAGCATCAAACCAAGGTGTCTCACAGTATTTCATCTATAATGTAAAACATAAACCTAATACATGTCATAATGGTTCAGTGATGATGGTTTCTGAGATGAAAACAGTTTGTCTTGTTTAATCTTCTCAGCTCATCTTCAGATGGAACTCAGCGGAGTCACAGATCCTTCACTCCAACAGAAACTGGTGAGGTTCTCTTCAGGTTTTCATCTCCTTCGTTAAGTAAAGTCAGGATTAATAATAATCCAGCGAGGCGGAACATCCCACATGTTGGTTCTCATAGTAGAAACAACCTCTGATCATTTAAATCATGTATTTGTCCTAAAATATAAACTGTGAAATAAGATCTTTGTTTTAAAAAGAAAACATGATGTTGCAATGTTTGAAAAAGAGAAAGAAGATCTTGGATCCAGCTCGGTATCTGAACCTGATCCTTCACTGATTGTTTAGCTTCTGTGTCAAACTCTTTGAAACTTCTAACGTGTGACTTCCTGCTTCCCACAGACAGTAACCCCAGTTATGAGAATCCAGCAGACGGTAAAATCACTTTAACGTTGATTTTCAGTTTGACACATGAACCTGAACATTCCATCACTTTGAGCAGCTGATGTTGGTTGGTTGGTTGACTGGTTGGTTGACTGGTTGGTTGACTGGTTGGTTGGTTGACTGGTTGGTTGACTGGTTGGTTGACTGGTTGGTTGGTTGACTGGTTGGTTGACTGGTTGGTTGGTTGACTGGTTGGTTGACTGGTTGGTTGGTTGACTGGTTGGTTGGTTGACTGGTTGGTTGACTGGTTGGTTGGTTGGTTGACTGGTTGGTTGACTGGATGGTTGGTGTGTTGACTGGTTGGTTTGTTGACTGGTTGGTTGACTGGTTGGTTGACTGGATGGTTGGTGTGTTGACTGGTTGGTTGACTGGTTGGTTGGTTGGTTGACTGGTTGGTTGGTTGACTGGATGGTTGGTGTGTTGACTGGTTGGTTGACTGGTTGGTTGACTGGTTGGTTGGTTGGTTGACTGGTTGGTTGGTTGACTGGATGGTTGGTGTGTTGACTGGTCGGTTGACTGGTTGGTTGGTTGACTGGATGGTTGTTGTGTTGACTGGTTGGTTGACTGGTTGGTTGGTTGACTGGTTGGTTGGTTGACTGGATGGTTGGTGTGTTGACTGGTTGGTTGGTTGACTGGTTGGTTGACTGGTTTGTTGACTGGTTGGTTGGTGTGTTGACTGGTTGGTTGACTGGTTGGTTGGTGTGTTGACTGGTTGGTTTGTTGACTGGTTGGTTGGTTGGTTGACTGGTTGGTTGGTTGATTGGTTTGTTGACTGGTTGGTTGGTTGGTTGACTGGTTGGTTGGTGGATTGGTTGGTTGATTGGTTGGTTGATTGGTTGGTTGATTGGTTGGTTGATTGGTTGGTTGATTGGTTGGTTGACTGCATGGTTGGTGTGTTGACTGGTTGGTTGACTGGTTGGTTGGTTGGTTGACTGGTGTGTTGACTGGTTGGTTGGTTGACTGGTGTGTTGACTGGTTGGTTGGTGTGTTGACTGACTGACTGACTGAGGTGGAGATCATAAGACCTCAAAGTTCTGTCTGGAGCTCAGTGTGATTTGTTGGATGGTGGCTGAGCTGCTCTTGTTCTGGACAGGACCTGATTACGTGAACCCTGATCCTAACCTTCCTGACAGTGATGTAGAAGATCCAGGCTACATGTAGGTCGACCCCTTCCAACTGGTTTCTAGTCTTTAATTCATTTCTTCACAGAATCAAATCCTCATCATCTTCTCCTCTTCTTCCTCTGCAGCATCGTGATCCCCGGCTCTGAAGCGCTCGGGTCGTCCAATCAGAGCCGAGCCTCTTCACCCAGTTCAGGTTTGAAAACAGTTACACAGATTCAGACACCTCCTGGTGAAGCTGCCTCTTCAGTTAATGAGCTGTTTCATCTTGTTCTTCATCTGGAGACTCACTCACAGAATCTTATGGTCCTCGGTTCCTCAGAGATCTGTGACCTCATGTCTCCAAGACCATCTGACTGATCAGCTGTTTGTTTTTTATCCTCAGACGTTCGACACGATTACGTGAACCTCGGAGGTGACGATTCTTTTTCTGATTCTAAAAGACTATGATGATTTCATTACTGCAACTGTCTCTTCCTCTAAAATGTACTAAGATACGATTAGTGATTAATTAGATGTTAAATCCTCTAAACTCATTTCAACAATATACCTGTGAATTCACATCGAAGAAGAAGAAGAAGAAGAAGAAGAAGAAGAAGAAGAGGAAGAGGAAGAGGAAGCAGAAGAACAAGATTACCTGAATGTGGATCCCCTGCTCTCTCAGAGTGAGTTAGAGATCCGTCTTCTCTTCTGAAGTTAGACACGAGTCCTCGTCTGTCTCAGGTGCTGGACGCTGACCTTCAGCTCCAGTTTGGGTCGTATTGTTTAATGTTTCAAACGTCAGTCAGACGAGTTGAGATCAAACTGGGAGGAGCAGATCCTCACGAGGCTGGAGAACCTGAGTGTGTTTTCCTGTTGGTCCTCAGAAGCAGCAGCAGAGTCGTCGGGTCACAGCGACAGCGACAGTGACGAGGACGTAGAAGGAAACTACGTCAACCAGCCTCCGGTCAGTTTGATCCCTGGAGTTCCTCTTCCTGAGGAAACAGCTGTTCACTGTCTCTTCTTCCTTCCAGATGATCCATTCACCTCAGAGCCTGATGGGACGCAGACTGACGGACAGAAACCAGTGATCACAGACCAGTGATCACAGACCAGTGATCACAGACCAGTGATCACAGACCAGTGATCGGCCCCTGACCACAGTGAGATTCTCTAACACCATGTTGCCTCCATGATGTTTAAATCACCTGTGGATGAAAAACGACTCGACTGGAAAAGTGAAACTTGAGCTTGTCTCAAGTTTAAATGTCTAAGATTTTCCTTAAAGTCCCAGAAATAGTTTCCTTCAAATCAAAACAGCTGCACAAAGTAAGTTTCCTCCAAAGAATTCTCATTACAATTTAAATTTGTATATTCAATGAAATTAAACATTAGTAAATGAAGACGGACAATATGAGTCGCCCCTTGGTGGCTGGCTGTATTAGAGTTCATGAACCCCTCCTCCATGTTAGCAGATGGGACTTGGACCAAAGTCAAAGTTTGTTAGCGTTAGTTGATATAAAATGTTTTTATATTTGTCTAAAGGTTTCAACATTTCTTCCTTTTCTTCTATTCATCTTTTATTTTGTTGCTGTAAATGTCTGTTTCTCCTCCACTAAGGGAAACTTCTGTACCAGTTCAACCAGTGAAGGAGAAGCTACCTGCTCCTCAGGGAGAGTTTTCTGTAACTGATTCATTTCCCCCCCGGTGTAGGTCTGACGTCACCGGAGGTTTAGAGGAACCGACGTGTTTCACTGACTTTACTGACAAATCCTGAGAATGTCTTAATATACAATGATTTTTCATACGTGTATTTATGTTGTAAACTTGTTTTCTGTGGATATGAAATTCAACTGTGACACACAAATGTAACTACAAGTCAATTAAACCTTAAAACAATCTGTAAAATCTATGAGAATCCATTTCTCTGAGCTTCCACTCATCGATATCATTTCAACTGTTGCACAACTGGAAATAAACATGGACGACATGATGGCCGCCAAAACATCTGGATCGCCCCCTGGTGTCTGGCTGCAGTATAGATTATAAACCCCTCCTCCATGTTAACAGATGGGACATGGGCTAAATAAAAACAACCTCAAAGTGGACGTTAAATAAAGTTTGTAAAAATGTTTCTGTCGTTTCAGCTCATTCTGATTTCTCTGATGTTTGTTCAAGTTTCTGATCAGTTTGGTTTCAATCACTTATTTACTTACTCCTGATTGGTCGAGAGCGTGGATACAGTGACAGACTCCAAATGACGTCATCACCACAACATGGCAGCGTTCGTTTCACAGATATCTAGTTTTTGGTCGTGATACAAACGTTGTAAATTGAATCAAAGTTTTTTTTTCCAGTGGTTTTATTATTAATGAACTGGTTTCGTCTGTAAAAGGTCAGAAGAGGGACGGGGAGGAAAAAACAATGTTTCCAAAAAGCTTCACCAGTTAGTGTCTTCACTCCAGCTTCAAGTCCTCGTGTGGAAACTGTCTGTTCTTGTGTTTAGAATCTGTCAGCGTGTCTAAAACATACGGTTAAAACAGGGTTATCTGATGTGGTGGGTGGGAATGTTGCTCGGGCGCCATCGCTCCTGATCCAGATGTGACGAGGACAGTTCAGTTTGTGGAGGGATGAAAGGACAGCTGCTGGGTCGGGTGAGCCTGGAGCTGAAGAGCTGAGACAACACACCAGACCAGGGATCAGCACTTCATATCAAGTCTGTTATTCACAAAACGAGCCAGGCTAATGTACCCCTCCGTTTCCAGTGTTTATGCTAAGCTAATTTTCTCTCATGATGTATTTCTACTGTTAAGAGTTTAAACTTGGTTGTGGCGCAGAGTGTGTGTTTCACCTTGGGCTGGTCCGATGTAGAAGTGTTGTGGCGCCCCCTGCTGGGTCGGCGGGCCGTGTTGGGGGTTGGAGCTGCCGCCCTGCTGGGGGGGTGCGTAGTGTAGCATGAGGGGCGGGGGGCCATGGCCGGCAGAGTGGTGGGGTCCTGACATGCCTCCAGTGACGTGAGCCTGTGAGGGACAAACACAACAACATCTTTTACTTCTCAGATTCCTGTGTCCTCTTTAAAAAGCTCCTGCTGATGTTCATGAGGTTTGGAGCAGTTTGGTTTAATGGGAGACGAACGTCCCACCTTCTGGTTTTATCACTTTGTCTGTAAAACAAAAACTCCTCATCCTGAGACAAACACCCTGAACAGACAAACATCTCGAGCAGTGTTGTTGGACCTGAGTGAGCTGGCCCATGGAGGGGAAGCCGTGGGCCAGCGGCTGGTGGCCCGGGAGGCTGAACCCCTGCATGGCGTAGGGGGCCTGAGGGGAGCTGTGGCCCTGCGGAGCCGACAGACCTGCAGAGTGAAACATGGACTGAGGCTGAGGGCCCCCGAGACCCTGAGAGGACAGAAACACAAGCGTGGTCAGATATCGTCAGGACTCGAGAAGAAGAAGTTCATCATCCTCAAACATCACTCGACTTATTCTTTGTTTTTATTACGGCGCTCTAACAGTAAAAAACATTTATAAAATCTTATTAAATTGAATCATGTAAAAACTGGATCTCATTCTACACTTGAATAAACAAGTTGCCTGGTTTGTGTTTGAATTAGAACCGATGAGCATTTATGTTCACATTTTATTTAAGTTTGATATAGTTGGTTGATGCGTTTTCATTTAACATCAAGTTGATGTTTGAACGAGGCACCTACGTGAGAGAGTCCTGGACTGGGAGACGTGTGCTGGGGTTGATTCCCAGTGGGCGTGCTGGAGGGCTGAGGAGGAAGCATGGAGCTCGAGTGGTGAGAGAACGACTGAGGAGCTGAAAACCAGGAAACACATAGAAATTCATTTTTAGTTTAACAGTTATTAAAATAACTTGACTGTGTTCGACCCAGTCCATCGGTCCTGGCTCATCGGCGGCCCCTGCTGGATACACCACAGAACAGCACCTCACATGTGCCCCCCCCCTGGCTCTGTGCGTGGAACACTTCTATTTATTTTTCACATTAATGACTTTGTCTGAAACTGTAAATATTTCCTTTTTGAAAACTTTTCTCAGACGTTTTCCTGTAAAACCTCAAATGATTCAATTTATTGTTTTGAATCTGTCGATTCATCGTTAAATCATTTCAGTTCTAATCTGAACAGAAGCTTCTCAACTTTCTGTTCATCACGTTTTCTGAGGATCAGTGAAATGATTTTGATCAGAGACCTGAAGTCTGTCTCCAGCCGAGCTGCAGCACAACCATTCATTCATTATTCACTCGTCCATTAACCTGACATTTATCTTCCCAGCTCCTCATAAATACTTTATCACACATTCATTGATTCAAAGGTCAAAGAAGGAATCTGCATGTTTATTAAATATTTAGCTGGAGGTTCAGTTTTCATCGGTTGTTTGTTGATCGGCAGGATGAAGCAAAAACATGATTCTGGTTTCCAGTGAACTCGTGGAAGACGTGAGCTGAAGGTTTTTTTAAACTGATTATTCAGAGAATAATTCAGAGAACAATCTAGACGAACAAAATCCAGAGATGTTTAGAGATAGAAAATGCAGAAAAAAAAATCTGAATATATCCGATTTAAATGGGTTGTCATATTCATTAAGTTAATGAGATGTTTAATAAAAACTATAGAGTCCAAACCCAGATATCTGATATGATTTGCCCCCCCCCCCACTTACCGTACATGGCCTGCTGTGGCCCCTGCTGGCCCTCGGCCTGGCCGGGGAACTGGGGGCCAGGGCCCATCTGCTGAGGAGGGGCCCCAGACGTCAGCATCCGAGGGCCCCCCTGCAGCATCGAGTAAACTGTCTGGAAATTTCAAGAACACAATAAATTTTTAATTCAAGTCAAAGATTTTATGATCAACTCAGAGCAAAAAAGACAAGTACCTGTCCGTGATGGTAGGGGGACATGGCCTGGATCACCTGACCGTACTGCAGGTAGGACATCGGGTACGGAGACGCCACCAGGGGGGGCCCGGCTGCCGAGGCTGCCGCTGACATCAGGGAGGAGGCCGCGGAGGAGTGGTGATCCGGGCGGGGGCCCACCAGTGGAGCTGAAACCAGTCAACCAGGACCATTAGAAGCATGTTGACAGCATGAGGTAGAGTGATTACACTAAATACATGAATGCAACATGTAAAATAATGATTTACTGCTGCTGTGGATTCTGTTCTGATCCCAGATTCAGTGAGTTAGTCTCTAAAACCTCACTTTGATGAACTGTCTCCATTAGAAGAAGCTGAATTAGCAGTTAGCAGAGGACTGATGGAGTGTGTGTGTGTGTGTGTGTGTGTGTGTGTGTGTGTGTGTGTGTGTGTGTGTGTGTGTGTGTGTGTGTGTGTGTGTGTGTGTGTGTGTGTGTGTGTGTGTGTGTGTGTGTACCTTTGGGTCTAGGGTACTTCCCCTGGTTCACAGCTGACATCGTGTACTGATACATCTGTGGAGCCTGAGGAAACAGAAAGATTTTCCTCTGAAGTGATTTTCTGAGACGACATTCACACCTTGTGAGCTGAAGTGATTCCCACCTGGATGGAGTGTCCTTGAATGGTGATGGGGGACATGTAGGACAGGTAGTGCCCGGGGGGGCTGCTGTAGAGAGCGCAGCCTCCCTGTGGTCCTGGGGAAGGCAGCAGCACCGAGGGGCTGGGGGGGGTCGGCCGAGGAGGAGTCGGCGTCGTCGCAGGTTTCTGTCGCACAAATCAAATCTTTGTTTCAAACCAGTGAAATCTATTCCTGTAACAAGCTGTGAACCAGTGAGTGTGTTTCTACAAACCAGCGCTGAGTTTCCTTTGATGGGGAGAAACTCTTTCGCATTTGGATTCAGTGTCGAGATTTTCACTTGTCTGCAAAAAACAAAACAACATTCAGATACAAACAGATCAAAGAAATTAAATTTATTTCATGATTCAACTTTAGAGTTTCTTGAACCTACAAGTACAGTAACAAACCTTTGGCCCCTAGGGGTCTCGTAATCGAAACACTGAACGTGACGTGTCGTTACTCACACTGCAGCCGTCTCTGCTGGCTCACTGCTGTCCTCACCACTGCGGGGGGGCGGCAGGGGGGCCCCGACCTGTGGCCCCTCCGGCCCCGAGGCCTGGGGGCCGGGCAGAAGATTCAGAGCAGTGGTGTTGGGGGGAGCTGCCTCTGTGGTAAGGGGGGCGACAGGTTTCGGTGGAGCCGGGGAGGATGAGGAGNNNGAGGAGGAAGAGGGGGAGGAGGAGGGGGGCGGGGCTGAAGATGACGGAGTCGCTGAGGAGGAGAAGCTCGGCTGCAGCTGACACACAGAAGAGAACAAACACAAAAACAACCGACTAAATAAAGATGGACGACAAGTATCCAGGTCCCACAGGTACACGCCCTCGACCAATCAGGAGCAGCTGTCAATCACTATGCTTCAAACCGAGCCCTCTTACCCGGAACTCTTTCCCAAACTTGCGGAGCTCGTCCAGCTGAGATCTCTGCTGAACCGTGTGAACTGTGAGGAAGACACCGAGGAAGAGGAGTTCACAAACATTCCTCACTCTCATTTGACAGAATTTCAGATTTTCTCTCAGGAGAGTTTTACCTTTGCTGCTCTTCACTTCCAGTGGAGCCGACAAACTCTCCGTTCGCTCTTTAGCGGCTAAGATTTCATTCACTGTGGACGAACGAGACAAATCTGCATTTACTGACTCGAGGATCAAACACTTAATCATTTAATTTAAAGAAACAACAGTTGAAATAACAACTTGAACGTCTCACCATCTACGGGGAAGAGAGGGGTGGGGTCGGAGGGTTTGGTGGAGGGGGAGGAGTCCAGGTAGGCGGGGACAGTCAAGGGGAGGTCCTGGGGAGGGGCCTCTGGTTTTGGAGGACGAGCCACTTGGAAACAAGAGAGAGCAGGAAGTGATGTGATCATGTGACCAAACACAAAGAGGAATACGAAACGTCTGCATTGTTTTCTAGAACCTGACACATGAGGAATTGTGTGTGTGTGTGTGTGTGTGTGTGTGTGTGTGTGTGTGTGTGTGTGTGTGTGTGTGTGTGTGTGTGTGTGTGTGTGTGTGTGTGTGTGTGTGTGTGTGCGTGTGTGTGTGTGTGTGTGTGTGTGTACCTGCAGGAGCGGACTGGCAGTTCAGGGGTCGCAGGTTTCTCTGAAGTCTCTGGGATTTTGGGGAAGTTCTCAACACAACTGCAGAAGAGATTCAAGCAGTCAGGACAGATACACACACACACAGACACACACACACACACAGACACACACACACACAGACGCACACACACACACACACACACGCACCAACACACCACACACACACACACACACACACACACACACACACACACACACACACACACACACACACACACACACACACACACACACACACACACACACACACACACACACTATACCTCCATTCACAGACGAGCGGCTTGTGTGGGCCAGCGCCTGCGGATGTGAGAGGGAGTGTGGGAGGATGTGATTGGTGCAGGGCGGGCTGCCGGCTGCAGGCGGGCTGCTCTGGGGGGGGTGAGGAGCGGAGGAGCCGGGCGGCGGGTGCCTGGAGGAGGTCGGACCTCCGGACCTCACGCTGCCGGCGGATTGGCCGACCTCTCTGGACCTGGGAACGTATTTACCATCCCTGAGACGGTGGGGAGAGAAACCCTTCAGTTGATGGATGAAGTGGTGTTTTCACCTCCATCTCTCACTCTGCTGGTGCAGCTCTTACCTGACGGAGGAGGAGAATCCCTCTCTCGCCCGCTCCTCCCTCTCTCGCACCACGGAGCTGTACTTCTCCTCCTCGCTCCGGCCCTCGTCGTTCTCTAGAGAAACCCTCTGGCGGTACTGCAGGCCGCCCTCGATCTCGCTGGCGAGTCGAGATGCTCGCGCTTCCCGCTGCCGGTAAACCTCAGAGCTCCCCCTCTCCAGAGGCATGCTGGGAAGGGTCAGGACAGTCAGGGCGTCACGTGGGGACTTACTTGACTGACACATTCAATTTCATTTAATCTTGATCCTAATCAGCACAGTGGGGTTTCTGTCGAACAGAGCAACTGGAGAGTCGGGGTAGTGGAAAGGTGCTTGAACATTGGGGGGTGGTGTTACTCACGTGTACATGGAGAGGCTGGAGTCGTACGTGGACTTGATGCCGTACGCCTCCTCGTTCAGTTTGAACATCTCGCTGGCGTCCCAGCCGTTTGACTGACGAGAGGAACGAGGACACAAAACAGAAAAGTCAGAATCCTGGATTCTGGAGCCCGACACCGATCTTAAATAAGTTTGCACTTTAAGGGGTCATTTGTGGGTTCAGACACATTTAACTTATTTTGTAACGTATGTGATCTGTGTGTATGTGTGTGTGTGTGTGTGTGTGTGTGTGTGTGTGTGTGTTTGTGTTTGTGTATCTGTGTGTGTGTTTCCTCACGTTGTCTGACTCCAGCTCGAAGTTTTCTCCATTTCCGCCCCCGTCCCACCTCTGCAGCACCTTCTCCCTGTGATCCCCGTTCACCCGCGACGAGCTGATGGACGAGTCAGTGAATGTGTCTGTACACAAACACACAAAATAAAATCAACACACACACATTAAATCAACTCAATACAACCTTAAACCATAAACTAGCAGCTTGGTTAAAGTTAGTCTGATGTTTAATGTGAAACAGAAAGTTTCCTCTTCTCTCCCTGAGCGTCTGTGACTCTGGTGAGTGGGTTCCATCTCCTGAGAGAACAACTGACTAAGAGTCACAGACACAACCAGCTGCAGCTGAAGAGTGAAGCTGAACTGAGATCAGTTCATAACACTCTGAAGTTGTTAACAACCAGAGTTTATCTCCAGTATTCAGCAGGAAACTGTTAAAACATGAACTCTGATCAGAGTTTGGTGGATTGGTTCCAGCTGCAGCTCTTCAGGTCCAGGAAGCAGAGGATCATGGGTAATATCCAGTGGGACGACACAGTCAGAGTCAACACACAGAGACAGAGTGAGTCACCGTGTGGCGCTGCAGGGGGCGCTGCTGCTCTGTAACTGTTACATAGTGCTTTAATGTGTTGACAGTAAACATGGTGTGTTATCTGCTGAACGTTGGTTGTTGACGTTCTGTGAAGTTCAGGTTCAACGGGAGTTTTCAGTTTTTCTGTTTCGATGCTGACACAAAGCTTCTTGAGTCTGTTTACCTCTGACAGCAAAGTTCAGATCCACATCTCTGCAGGTCATGGTCACCAGGTCGGTCGGGCTGAAGATCATCGTGTCAGTGATCTCCTCAATTTTGGGCGCACCTCCTCCCCCTCCTCCCTCCTCACCTCCCCCACCTCCATCTCCGTCACTGCATTTATGAACAGCGTCCACAGCCAGCTCACACTGCCCGACAGAGGAGAACACACAGATCAGTCGGAGTGAAGCGAGCAGCGGGGGGGGGGGGGGGCAGTGTGTTTTACCTGTGAGCTCAGAGTCTTGAAGATTCCCTCGTACACGGCTCCGTTCTTCACCCGCACGTCGCAGGTGGAGCCCTGTGAGCAGCAGGGAGGCAAACGTGAGAATCAACACCAACCTGCCGACAGCACCTGAGGAGCAGCTACTCACCACGACGGCTGTGAGGAAGTGCAGCATGCGGGCGTTGTTATAAACACCTTCAAACACCTGCAAACAGAAGTCAGTGTTAACCCCATGGAGAGAAGACGTGTGTCGCCATGACAGGATTAACCCTTCATGCTATTATTCAGAGAACTGGTGTTTATGAGGGTGATTAGATGCAGCTGGACTGGATTTGAGGGACTCTACTGATGTTCTCAGTCAGGATCTCCGATTGAAGATCTGCTTCTCATTATTCTCCCTGACAACAACAACAACAACAACAACAACAACAACAACAACAACAACAACAACAACAGAACCCCTGTCATGTGATCAGCTGCTCAGAACAAAGAGTGGAACAGAGGCTCTACTCACCAGGCTGCTGCCAGCGGGCGGGGACTGAGTCTGTGCCGGGGGTTTCATTGTGTTTCTCGTCCTGCAGAAGGTGAACACATGATGATGATAACAATAATAATGATATCTATATTTACATAGCTCTTCTCAAATCATTGGTTACCAAGTGCTCCACAACAGATTAACAACAAAGAGACTGAACACGTGACAGACGACTCATTACAACGAGGGAACGCGATACGACAAAGTACCTTTCACGCTTTGACTCAAAGGAAACTGTTGTTTCCTCCGGCAGCTCGTCCCAGAGCCTCAGACTCTGTTTCTAAAACTCGGTCCCAGAGAGCAGCTGTAATAGTTTCTATGTTTCAGATCTAACATCTGTATTAATGTTCTTCCGTTGATAAAAACCCGTTTAGAGACAAAACGTTCATGACGATCCAACTGGAGCCAACAGATGTGAAAGCAGGCTTCATGTAAACAGACAGGTGTCCGGCAGGGGGCGGGGTTTCTCTGATTGTGTCATTGGAGCCAAGAACAACATTTTAGTTTAGTTTAATTTAACCGGAGACAATTCTGAGACTTCCGGGTTCGAACGTTCACAACGAGCCTGTGAACAGCTCCTGAACTCAGTGGTGTCAGATGAAGCTAAAAGCTAAAGCTAAAGCTTCTCAGAGAACAATAACAACAAGCCTGACACTGACTGAGCTAACGGGCTAACCGCTAACAGGACAGTCTCTCTCTGTCTGTCTGTGTCTCTGTGTTTGTCTGTCTGTGTCTGTGTCTCTATCTGTCTCTGTGTCTCTGTCTGTCTGTGTATGTGTCTGTGTCTGTCTGTGTCTGTCTGTGTCTGCGGCTTCTGTCCAACACTACCTCAGAGAATGAGCGCAGAGCACCTAGCTAGCTGAGCTAACGTTAGCTCAGACAAACGCAGACGCGCCCCGCTGGTTCACACGGTGACGACATGAGGAGGTGTCAGGTGGGTTCGTACTGTTTGCTCATGAGCATCCCGGTGATTCCGTTAATCCGGTGAATCCCGTTAATCCGGTGATGCGGCTCGGAAGAAGTTCGAGGCCGAAGCGGATGAGCCGTCCGCTGCACCACAACAACAAAACACGGCACCGGGTGCGTTCGATGTGGGCCAGCGCTGCTGCCACTGGAGCGCGGGGCGGCTCCACTCCTCACTCCACCGATAGAAAATCATCAAATCATCAAATCATCAAATCAGATGTTTCCTAATTTCCCCCTTCAGAGGCTTCACAGGCGGTGACGTCATACGTTACCTTGATGCAGATCGGCAGGAATGTTTTAAATAAGAGCAGTAATCACAGCGGGCTGAGCCGGTGAAGATAACAAACACCCTGATGTCAAACCCCGCCCACCGATCTTATGTACGCTCTAATTGGACGAGATACAAGTCACTCATTTGACACCTTCTCTCTCAGTGGTTGATAAAATGTCACCTTTTTAGCTTCAAAAACAGATTATTTGCTTCAAATCAAATAAATTTAAATCTAAATCAAGAGCTTTGAAAAATTATTTATATTTAAAAAATATCTAAATTAATTATATTTTTACTTAATTTACTCAAGTAAAAATATAATTATTTTAAAAACA